>JAXQQM020078064.1:0-15022 GCA_034641835.2 Pinus albicaulis | reverse complement strand
TTTTAGCAACATGTAATGATTAAATTAGCAACCATAGCCTTTGAAACATGCCTTATCAATAAATCAACAGCTATAACATCTCAATATCACAAGAATAATTATAGTCTTCATGCCTGTTGATGTGTGGGATTCTAATGAACTTAGGATTTATTGCGCAGTTGGATAACAAAATCCAATCAACATCAGCCCTTTTGGAAACACCCACATAGTGGATGAAGTCTCACACAAGATGCTAATAGTTAACTGTCAGAACTAGTTTTTTGTAGTCGGGTAGGATTTTTAGGATCTTAAGGCACTAGACTTCAACCTACAATGTAAGGCTTAGACACCCACTAGATAGACACTTAACTATCATCATATGACTATGCACCGCGCGGGACCTCTGGACTCTTGTGTTCATTCACTAGTCAAAAGCAACATCACGTTGAAGGTTGACCTGACTTACACCTCACATCATTCATACCAACATCAACAGGACAAAGTACCATTCGTTATGATAACACAATAACGTATTAATTCATTACCATATTGCCAACGTCATTCGAGACATTCAAACATAATTAGAGCAATGAAATAACATTATGCATGTATTAAACCAATATTTAATAACTAGATAAACACATACATGCAAGGAATAGTATATCAATCAATCCAACCATTCAATATTTACTTTATCATAAATAAGCAAAGGCACGAGGCGCTACAACATAGATGTTATGTAGTTTGGCTCACCAGCCATCATTCCCTGCTTAGAGTTCAAAAAGGACCACACATGCAGCAGAAAACCACCCAACCTTTACTGTAGTTAATTTCCATTACATCGTGTATTGTTGAGCAGTTATGGACTAAGACTTAAAACTAATGGTACAGAAATAAAAATGCATTCACAACAACCATTCCGTCTTCAAAAACTGTAGTCTGATCATTCATCGTCCCAATGTCCAATCATCTAACCATCTGACCAACCCACAATCTTTCTCAAGTCTGTTCCTTTACCATCTCATGATGACTTCTTGAACCTTCTCAGCCTACTCCTCCACTTCTCCAGCTATCCTCTCGATTGACTGGCCGTTAGAATATTTTCTGACATTTTTCCTGATTTGTCCCATGTATTCTTAACTATCTACTAAAAATATCCCCTACCCGTTCATTCCACTTCTTTGGCCTTCCTCTTGCTGTAAATATCAATAAATTCTCTTGCCACGACATCCCTCTCCTCCTTTGCCAACAACTGCAAAATCATAACTATATAATCTAATTCACACGCATCCTCTCTCTCTTGACGTTGACATATTCTTCCTATGTGGTGCCTCCCTGCTTCGTGTTTCTCCTCCTGCACCAGCTCCCTCTATTGTGCATGGTATGCTTCTTTTCACATGCTCCTTTATCCTCCTGTATGGTCATCTACTTTACCAAAAATTTCAAAAAGAAATTTTCCACCAACAAGCCCCCAATGTAAAACTATGGCTCATCCTGAGCCACTCAATCCTTCTTCTATGAGGAGAGTTTATCATTTATAGCCTCATGCAATGCCTTCAAGGCTTCTTCTTGTGCCTCAATATTGGCCCTCAATTATTCTCCTTCACTAGTAATCTCGTGCACTATTCCGGTGGTCGGATCCTGGGCGACAAAATTGGAATCCTCATTGATTTATCGTTGCATGCTCTTAAATAATTCATTGTATTCAGATGTGACTACAAATACCTGATCTTGAAGGTCAAACTACTACTTCTTGTTATTGCGGAGCCTGCCACTTTTCTCTTTTATTTGTAGCTTTTCCTATGCAGCGCCCCGCTTATCAGAATATATGCTCTCTTCAATCAAACATATTCTCTCATCATCATTCAAGATTTTCTCAGTGGCATGTTCCATGGTCTTCCAACATACTTTTCCATAATCATTCACCCTGCTCAACTAGGTTCTGACATCATCTCTCATATCCAGTCGTTTTTATTTGGCTTATTAAACCAATTTAATGTGCTCATGTTCTTCTGACGATGTTTGCGGTTATTGATGCATGTCTTACTATGTCACTTTTGCATTTAGACCTTGTATCACCTCATTGATATCCATTGCCACATCCTTGGCTAGAGAGGAATCATCAATGGAACCCTCTATGAGTTCACCAAAAACATTTTTCTAAAGCAGTGCACCATTCTTATTTTCTTTATGCCAATTATTCTTTCTCTTGTCATAGTTGTTCCTAGGTTTCCTTCTTCTATTCTAATTCTCCCCTGGTCACGTTCAACCATTTGTGTAGCTCTTTCACTGCACTATGTTGTAGCTAAGTCAAATCCTCCACATCCAACAATGACAATATCACATTAGAGAAATTTTGAGGTCTAAAATGGGCCTCCTAAGAAAAATGTACAACCAAAATAAACTTTATAAGAACCCGTTGGTTCTCCCATGTTTTTGGGAAAGGTTGGTAATACCAAAAGATGAGACAACATCGTAACCACTTTCAAACTCGTGGATATAGCCTCTCCGGTCCCGTAGAGGGATCTTCATACGTTATATCAAAGGTGTATATGTCTTTGAAGCTCAATATTAAGATATTAGCTAAATATAAGTCTCTGGTTTGTTTGTTTGGTTTGTTTGATTTGGTTGTCAAGTCATCAAGAAAGAAGGGTTCAATGGGAGAAGGATGAGCAAAATAGGGATGTAAGGCAAGAGGTGAAGTATTCCGTAAGTATCAAAACTACTGGGCAATGAGTCAGAAAGGATTTGGTTATTACCTGCAATGTGTGGTTTCAAATGGGCTAGTCATCTGAGACATAGGATCTTAAAGATGATTGTGTGACATATAGATGTAGGAGGGGAGGAGATAACACAAATTCAGAGCATAGAGTTACAGACCAACTGGTCGTACAAGGATCCTAGTGGACAGGGCTAACTCTAATCCCCAATGTTCCTAAATCTTCCAACCAAATCTATAACAAGAAACATCTAAGAACTGAATTCAATAAATTCATACATCAGAGAGCATGAAGTATCTTCCACTACACTGGTTAAACCAACTGAAATCATTTCTTAGATACTAAATTCAGAAGAGAAACATTAATGGCAAGGAGAGCAGAAACATAGGGTACCTAACAAGGTTAAATCCTATGCCAATATTCTGATGCAAGCCAGTAGAAACAAAATGAAATGAATGTAAACACAAAGATAGGAAAACATCACCGCTGCTTCAGATCAGGATCCAAAGAAATGTGCTTGCATATTAAATAGAAATACCAGTCAAGTACAACATGCTAATGGCTGAATACTCAGTCTGAAAACATCTCCTTCAACCTATCTTACAACTTTACACAGAGACTGTGTCTCAAAAGAAACTGCTTGCAATTCTCTGATAACTGATCAACAACATTTAACAATGAGTTTCTCCATGAATTTATAGCTCCGGAGGAGCAGAGGGGGTAGGTGAAGAACTAAATGTAGTATTAAATATTCTGAAAGAAAGAGGGCCAAAGCCCATTCTGTAATAATCCTGTGCATTAGTCTCTGATGTTATTTGGGTGAACGAATGATCTTCTTCAGTCTTCAGACTACTCTGATATAAATCTGATGTACTCTGGCTGTAGTACTATGTAGTACTCTGGTGCATAAACATAATGACTGAAAGGACTGCCATGCTTGTGAAACAAATGCTTTGGTAGCTTTAGACTATGGTTAAGGCGGAAATCTTCAGGAACACGATAAATAATGATACTGATAAGGGCACTTCGTCCTTTGGGACAATATGCTGATGTGAAACCCTGATATATATGAATGTCGGCGGGTTGTGCCTTCTGCATGATCTATGGGATCATTGATCTGGTGTTTTGCCTCTAAACTGCTGTATTAAGGCTTGAAACCTTCAATACTGAACGCTGAAAATGTTGATCATTAGCTGGTTTTTCTCCACTGCTCCATAAATGTCTCGACCTGCAAAATATGGGCTTTAATGGCGCTGGATAGTTTTCTTGCGAAGACTAAACTGTCCTGGGATAATATTTATGCCGCCGCTACCATTTCCTGGCATTTCTCTGTAGTACCAGCTTCCAGATTTAATTCTTTCTGTGCAGCACGCCATTGAAGCAGTACATGTGAACCAGGGCGATTTTCCACCTCTGATAGCCCTGCAAAAACATGAAACCAGTTATGAAATCCATGGATGGGGGAGGATGATGTGGATGATAGAATGGTCGTGCGATTGGTGGAATGTCAGAAAAATTGCAGAGGAATGACGGAGGTAACCTTAGTGAAGGTTGGCAGAGTGCAGAGGAGATTTAAATAAAAAACCTTAATAAACCCGACCTTGGAAGAAATATATGCAATGGGATGGGTGGAAGTACGGCGGATACACGTGGAGGTGACGTGGCGGGACCGGACGACGACGGAGGAGTCAACAGCGGGGAGACAGTCTGGACCGTCGGATCGGAGAAGAGATCGACGGTGGGAAACACGGCGGAGGGCAATAAACGGTGGGCCAAGGGTACGGTGATCGTGTATTAAAACCTGCGCAACTTCGTCGAGTGATGACCGTTGGATGAGCAAGAGCAGATCTGATGGTTGATGTGAATATCGTTGCGCGTCCTGTACCGAAAGATAACGTGCGATGGGCAGGCGGTTTTGGAATCATATAGGAGCCACGCGTCGAACACTATATGGAATCGCTGGGCAATGGGAGAAAACCGCCTACCGCCCAAAGGTGGTGCGATAGATATCGGGTGGATTTAAACAGTGCGCTGCGGGGACCACCGGCGGGTAAACTCCAAACCGTTAGATCTGCAGGTAAAAGAACGACGATGGAGTGATTGGGGGTTTGAGTGGGTGAAACATGAACACTGTGGATTTAAACGATCGCTGCTCGATCCATATGGATCAACGGTTGAGAAAGTGCCCGATAAACATATGGGACAAGCACCTTCGGGGCTAGTGCTTGGTCACAGTGCCTGGCTCTGTGGAGGGAAGGTGCGGGGGCTAGGCCGAAAGGGGCTAGGCCCAGACTATGAAGAAAATATGGTTTATGGCCCATTTTGGAAGGCATTTAAGGCCGCCAAGGGTAACGATAGGGGAATGAGGGGGATTTAGGCATAATCAAAGGGAGTCGGGATGTTTTAGAGGGGATTTCTAGGATGGAAAGGGGAAATTAAGGGGAAGAAATGGGACTTTGAGGAAAGGAACAAAAGGGTGAAAATGAAGCATTTGCAAGGGTATAACGGGAAGAACTAAAGCCCTTTGGAGTACAATTCTTTATCAGCAAGGCTTATTTACTCAGAACAGAAGAGGAAAACAGTCACAAGGCAGGGAACTTGAAAAGTCTGCAAGGATGATGTGTTTACAAGGGAAATGCATTTCTTGCAGACTTATAAAACAAATTAGCCCCTTGCTTGCTCGTTAAAAAATTTATAAGTGGGCTAACATGGCTCCACATGGGGATGGATTCTTCTTGAAGGAGTCAAGAATTCAGAGAATAGATCTTTGGTGTAGGCCAGATGCCTGTTGCTTTACACATCCCTTCTTTGATTTTCAGCTGCCACAATACGAAGAAATTACATCACCAGAAAAACTTTCCCACCAAACTACCTACCCTTCCTACAATCCTAGAATTTTCTTCTCCTTGGGTGCATTTGAGCTAGCAGACCCTTTACAACATTTTTTTTTTCAAATAGAAAACAAACATATTCTATTTCTACCCTTATTGCTCCATGAGACCAGATTAGACTGTTGGTCTCATATGTTTCTCTACCTAATATAATATCTGCTGGGGTTAAACTGTCCAACAGATTTCTTCTCTATATTCTACGACAGAAATTGAGAAACAGTCAAGCCAGGATTAGACTGTCTAACTTGCTGTGTGTCCAAGGCATAAAGGCAGTTGCACATGGACGACAAAATGCAAAACACTGAAAACAAAACTGCGAAGGCTTGAGATATGAAACTTGAAGTATCCTTCTCTTTGTGACTCAAGTTTTGAGCATGTTAGAGTCACTTCTTTTTTTCATTTCAGCTCTGGTTTTGGGCATGTTAGAGCTGGTTCTCATTTCTTCTTTGCTGGTCTATATTTTGAGCATGTTAGGACCAACTGTCTTTACTTTCTTTGGCTCAGGTTTTGAGTTTATTAGAGCCAATCTTTTGCATTTATGAGGTTCATGTTTTGAGCATGTCTGAACCTCTCCTTTTCCTCTGTTTTTTGAAACATTTTCTCTTTTTCCTTGAAGATAAAAATTGCAATGGTATGTACAATGAAAATAGAAACTGGAAATGGAAAATCAGTAGAAGTAGTGCTTGAGCATCCTGCCATTGACAGGACCCCCAAACAGCTCTGTACCATCTAGTTCTTGTAAGAAGAAGGCATTTGGACCCACAGTGGCTTGGATGATGTATGGACCTTGCCACAAACTGTCAAACTTGCTGTGCTTTCCTTTATCTTCTCTCCTTGAGTCCCACTTCAGAACTTTGTCTCCAATTTTGAAATTAGTAGCTTTAGTTCTTTTGTCAAACAATTTCTTTATATCCTCCTGAAATTTCACTGCTCTGTTGTAGACCTCTTCCCTTGTTTGCTGAAGATGAATTGTCTGGTTTATTCTCCTCACCATACTGTCTTCTTCTCGTTTGAACCTCCCCGGACTGTATTAATCATTGGTATCCCAAGCTCAGAATATCGGCTTCGTACCCGACAAGCCGAAATGGTGACATGCCAATAGATAGGCCTTAAAGTCTGCTGTACCGTCGGCCACCAGTGTACTAGCTTATGCCATGACTAGCTTTTCTCTCTTCCCCAACAATTTTCTCGATGATGATCACCAAGCCTGTTCGATGGATTCGCTAATCCATTACCTTGAGGGTAATAGTGCTTGAATGACCGAGGGCTATTTGATACCCGTGAAAAATCAACCATTTTCTTGGATCCCAAAGCAGTAGCATTATCAATGATTATTTTCCTTGGGCAGCCAAACCGAGAGAGGATGTGACCCTCTAGGAAACTAATGATGACTGAATCAGTGGCATTCCTAGTGGGTATGGCCTCTATCCACTTAGTGAAGTATTCTGTGGCTATTAGGATCCATTTGTGTTGTGCAGAAGAAGAAGGGTGAATCTCCCCTATGAAATCTAGGTCCCATTGCAGAAAGGGACCTTCAATAGTGATGGGTTGTATAGGTAAGGGAAGGAGTTTTCTTTTGCCTTCAAAGATCTGGCATTTGTGGCAGGCAAATATCATTTTATGGACATCATTGAAGAGTGTGGGCCAATAGTAGCTGCCCAGTATTCATGGGCTTTCAACTGTGGCCATCACATTTCCAAAAGACAGGCATCTTGTTTATCCTCTCTGCCCATTTCTGTTGGGGCCTCACAGTTTCAGCTGTATTTAGCATCAAAGATAGCAGAGGCTACCACTTAGCCCCAGACCCAAGCCATCCAGAGGATCTCTCTCCAAATAGATCAAAGAATGATGTCTCTTTGAAGCTCAAAATGAGGTGTTAGGCTAGGTATGAAGCACAAAGGGGGTTTTAAATGGTTTGGTTGAAGGGTTTCTGGGTTGGTCACGAGATCATGGACTGAGAAAGCAGTGGGAGGAAAAGAACAAAACAACAGGTTGTTTCAGCAAAGAGGATTGGCTAAGAAAGTGCCATCCATTGGGCTATGGAGTCATGAAAGGAAATTACTTGCATCCACCAGCCAAGGCTTCCAAAGGGCAAGTCATCTAACACTAAAGGATCTTTTAGATTAGATGGTGGGGTGGAACATTAAGGAGAGAAAGTGAAAGAAGGAAATACAACCAAATTTTCCTGGTTTGACAGACTGTGCCGAGGTCATTTAACTCTGCACTCGCTTGACATACCTGGGTTGCGCTCTCAAAGAGACAATGGGGCTGCTTATAGATCGGACCAGAGGTCATTTAACTCCAGGTCTGCTTTAGCAACTCCAAGGAAAAAACAGAGATAGATTTGACAAAGAAGCATCCAAGTGGCAAACCCCCAAGTTCATACATCAGCCAGCAGGCAATAACATCCACTGCACTGGTTAAACTCCACGAATTTACTCTTAGATACACATGAAGTAGAAAACATAAAGGTAGGGAGAGCAGACAGCATAGGGCACCTAACAAGGGTGAATCCTATACCATTATTCTGATGCCTACCAGAAGAACATGAAACAATATGGAAATGTAATAAACAGAGTAAGAAAACATCACCTATAGTAATAGACCAGGATCCTATGAAATGTGCTTTGATTAATTGATGCAAAACCAGTCATGTACAATAAGCTCAATGGCTGTTACAGTCCAGACTTCTCCTCCCAGCCTATTACATACAACTACTCTGCTACTCCCTCCCACGACTGTTCTAACAGTCAAACTGAATCCCTCTAACAACAAATGCCCAGCAAGGCAACAACAACCTTTACAATTTGTTCTCAGGGATTTTATAGGAGATGAGGAAGAAACAGGAGTAGAACATACAATAAATGAATCTCATTAAGACAGAGTCGGCGGAAGTGTCCATGCCCATGCTGCTTAATGGCTGAAATGCAGCGCTGTATGTACTCTGTAGACTGTTTGGAGACCCTGTCAGGCCGGAAATTGACCTCGGATATTTCTTTGGAGTCCTCTCTGGAGCTTGGAGCTCTGTGCTGCCACTCTGAAATAAATGACATGGATGGAATGATCTGCAGGTCCCTCCATGCTTCTTTAATGCTGCTTGACAGTCTCTTGAGAAGTTCTGTCAGTGCAATTTACTGCTTATGGGCTCGAGGAGGCATGGAGATTGCTGTAGGAAGATGTCCTTCTGGAGAGAATGTACTCTGCCAATATTAAACACAGATAAGACTTGGACCGTGCGCTTGAATCTTCAAACTGTGCCCTGCCTCTGAACTGCGGGGTTAACCTTAATCATGTCATTAGGAATCATTAACCCCCTTTGAAAACTCTCTGCTGGTTCGCTAGAAACTGTTGAAAGACTTCTCTGTGCCATCTGCACAACGAGATAACTCTGTTTAAAACCCGGGCAGTGGCGGCGGAGGAAATGTTGTGGAGGTGGTGGAATGGTGGCGGAAGAGTGGAGAATGGTGGAAAGAACACAGAGCGGCGGAGAAATGATAAATATTGTAAACGGCCAAAGGTCGAACATTTGGGCGTAATACAAAGGAAACACACAAAAACAGCGAAGCGACGCTATGGATGTGGGACCCAGTGGAGGCGGAGGGCGAATAAACCAGAACCGTCTGATCTTGGAGGAAACAAACGGTCACGATCCAATCGCACCATCGCAATCGGAGGTCGGAGCAAGAGGCAATCACAACGCACATTCAAAAAGTTCCGATTGCGATTGGGAGAGATAGAGCAATTAAGCGATGGCCGTCGATCTGGGGGAGGAATGGACGGACAGGATTGAATTGGGAGGCGGAGGAAAAGATTTGTGATTGGATGCAGGCCGTCTGATCTGGAGGGGAGATCAACGGTGGAGATGTAATCGGAGGCGAGACAGAAGGACTTGCAATCAGCAATTGGAGCGGCGGTGCGATTAAACGCTGGCCGTTAGATCCGAAGCCAGATCAATGGTTCACGTTCAATCGGAGGGAGAGAGGAGGGGCGGCGAAATGATGATGCGATTGCGTGACAACCGTCGATCTCGGGTCCAGATCAACGGCGGGGATGTAATCGGAGGTTCACAATCGGAGGAAGGGGAGCGTGGCTTGCGTATTAGCGCCCAACCGTTAGACCCGTGGCATCAAACGAACTACTCGGATTAAATCGGAGGATGGAGCGAAGGGGTGCGATTGTGACTTGGAGGGGAATGCACCGAGCGATGACCGTCGGATCGCGGTTGAATGGACTATCAGATTAAATCCTGAGCATCGCAATCGGAGGTAGAGAGATGGGACTTGCGATTGCGATCGGAAGGGGAAAAGCGATTGAGCGCTGGCCGTCCGATCTGGCGGGGAGATCAACGGTGGGGACAACAATCGGGGGGACGGTGGAAGAACTAGCGATTAATGCTAGACCGTTGATCTGTGGGAGGAATCAACGGCGGGGAACGCGATCGGAGGATCGCAATCGGAGGTCGGAGCAGGAGGGTTGCGATCAATCAGAGGTTGTCACATGAATGTTGTGATTGCGATTGAGCCGGGGCTGCGATTAGCGCTCAGTCGTTGATCTGGTGATAGATCGACGGTGCACAACAACGCGGAGGACTTAACGTGTGAAAACGATCGCAGCGGGACTTTTGATATTACAAAGGAAAAGGACCCCCGCCGATGCTCCGATTGCGATAAGCGCCGGGGACTTAAGCACTTGGTCCTGGCGCCTGGGCACATGTGGGGAAGTGGTTAAGGGGAAGGGGCTAGGCCTTAGAATAAGGTCGGAGAGTGGGTTTTTAGCCCCTTTTAATGGATTTTGAAGGTGAAGGAGGGGAACGATAGAGGGGAAAAGGGGGAAGAAAGCTAAACAAAGGGTAGGGGAAGAAATTAAATGGGATTTTGGGAGGATTTGGGGGGTAAATGGGGAAATAGAAGGGGAGAAAAGGGGGGAATAAAAAGAGGTTAAATGAGGGAAAAATAAAGGGGAGAGGAGGCCTTTGGGCATTTCTTCACATAACACAGAGGCTTTAAAAGGGGAACCAGCAGAGGGGATTTGATAAAAGGATAAAAGACACAAAGAGGCTTCAAGGAGACTGTGTTTTCAGAGGAAATGCATTCCTTGAAGACTCAAAAATAATTTAGCCCCCTATTTGTCATTAAAATTCTTTCATAGTGGGGGCTACTGCATTTTTAGGAAAACATTTAAGTAATAGGCCATTAGGATTCTTCCAGTATAAGTTTTCATTCAAAATGCAGTAGTTTCTGGCTTTTCGCTTTAATAATCTGGCCTTGGTCTTTGATAGTTTGGGTGGGGCATTGAGGTGTGTAAGCACATATAAAACATCATAATACCAAGGGGAGCTCTGAAATTTTTCCTCAACAGTGGGATCATGCAATTCTTGTTGCTCATCCAAGGTATTTATCATGTTAATGTCTAGGGCTTGTAAGTTTGATTCAGACATTAATTTAGCTAAGCCCTGACCTTTAATCAGTTTGGTGGGTTTTATCTCAAGGTCGTATTCTAAGATCACAGAAATCCATTTGCCCCTTTTCCCATCTGCGTCCTGGGACAGTATATCTTTTACTATGATGTTGGGCACATAAGCTACGGTGTGGGAATGTAGTATGTACACCCTGAAGTCTTTCAAGGCCTTAATCAGAGCATAGGCTTGTTTCTCCATTATGTTATATTTCAAGGGTGCATATCTGAGTGCTTTGTTGAAAAAGGCAATTGGTTGTTCCATTCCCTCTGTGTTTTTCTGCAGCAAGACTGCAGCCACTATATGTTCAGAGGTAAATGAAAAGATCAGGAAATATTTGGAGAAATCTGGGCTGATTAGCACAGGAGCTTGGGTAAGTGCAATTTTTACTGATTCAAAAGATTGTTTAGCTCCTACAGTCCATTTAACTCCTTCACCTTTCTTCAGCATGTTAGTCATATTCCTAAGGTGTTCATCCAGATTTGGAATAAACCTCCTAAGGAAGTTAATCTTCCCAATGAAGCACTGTAATTCCTTGATGTTTCTTGGGTGTATGATTTGTATTATTCCCTCAAATTTTTGTGGGTCTATCCTAATCCCCTTTTCAGATATAATGTGGCCAAGAAGCTTTCCTTCTTGCAGCCCAAATACTGTCTTTTTGGGATTCAATGACAGACCAAACCTTCTACATTTTTCAAACACTTTTCTCAGATGTTTTAGATGTTCTTCTTCAATCTTGGAATAGACTGTTATGTCATCTAGGTAAATAAAAATGAAGTTCCCTATCTCATCTGAAAAATCTATGTCTATCGCTCTTTGGAAGGTGGCTCCAGCATTCATCAATCCAAAAGGCATCTTCACATACATGAAGGTACCCCATGGGGTGGTAAAGGCTATCTTGAGTTGATCTTCTGGGATTACTAAGACTTGGTTGTAACCTGAGAAACCATCTAGCAGGGAGATCCTCTTAGAGCCCACTACCCTCTGAAGAATATGTTCCATTTTAGGCAAAGGGTAATTGTCTTTGAGTGAGGCTCTATTAAGATTTCTGAAGTCTATACACAACCTGATTTCCCCGGTTTTCTTTCTCACAGCCACTAGGTTTGACACCCAATCAGAGAACCTCACAGGAACTATTATGCCTGCCTCATACATATTTTTAATTTCTTTTTCAACTGCAGGCAATTGTTTTGGATTGATTCTGCGAAGTTTTTGTCTGGAGGGCTTATGATTTTCTTTCAAGGGTATTTTATGTTGAATGATGTTTGTGTCATAGGCCTTTAAGTCTTCATAACTACAGGCAAACACATCAATGAATTCATTGAAAAGGTCGATGTACTTTTTCTTCATGTCCGCAGGTAAAGACTTAGCCAGTTTAATCATTTTGGGCTTATCTTCAGTGCCTATGTTGCATTCTTCCACATCAGAGTCTGCATGTTATATAGCGGGCTTTTTTTCTACATCATCAAAGTCAAAGAGGTCTTCTAAGGGTGCCAAGCCTTTCAGTATATTCCTATCTTTGGCCTGCAGCACCTCCACTTCTTCACTTTCTGCGTTTGCACACCTTCCGTTCGAATTTCCAGTTTCTTTAGTTAGAGAGTTTATTTCTATGTTACAGGGTGTTTCTTCCTCATCTGAGGATTCTTCACTTAGGCAGCTACTGTCAGATTTAGAGTCTGAATCAGAAAACTCAAACTCGTTTCTGCCTACCAGGAAATCTTCAATTTGTTTATCACCTTCAAAAACCTACGAATATTTTTCGTTATCTGGCACAGCAGGTCTGAATTTGGTCTGAATGATGATCTGTTGGTCACCGAGAGTCTTGGGGTAGGAACTGGCTAGGCAAGCTAATCCGTTTGCAATGACATTTTGACCCCTAGGAACGAACACTAATTTGTATTCAACAAACGTTTTCAGTAGATCCGTAGTGTCATTCCTATATGCTCTCAGCCTAGGATGTTTCACTGTGTATTCACCATTCACCTATTTTATAATCAGTTCGGAGTCCCCATGCACAGTTATCCTACGGGCTCCTAATTTTTTCGGCAGAGTTAGGCCAAGGATCAGAGCTTCATATTCTGCAATATTGTTCGTACATTTGAAGTGCAGGTTGCAGGGATGGCTCTCTGCATAATCACTCTCTATGTTATGTATCCACACCCCTGCCCCAGCAGTTCTTCTTGTGCATGACCCTTTGAAATTCATTTCCCACAGGGGTTCACTCTCATTTTTGTTATCATTCCTTTCCCTATAGCTGGTTTCGCTATTGTGTTGCGTTGTAGGGTCTGCACTAGGTTGTGGGATGTTTATTTTTTCATTATGGGTGTGGAAGTCAGAGAGGTGACTAGTTGGATGATTGTGTTCTACTTCTGGTTCACTTTGAGTTGTTGTTTCAGTGCACTGTTCAGAGTTTTATACATCTTCTTCTTCTGATTCTAGGGTGGCCATTAGGTTAAAGTCCATTGTCTCTGTTTCATCCCGTGTACCTTTTCTTGTACCTACGTTTTCGGATTCTGGTTCCCCCAAATATTCATCATTGCAAAAGATAAAGGAATCCAGATCTGTATGTATAGAGTATAGAGGAGAGTTTTCAGGATTCTCAGGGCTACTAACTAGGAATTTCATTTGTGCTTCCCTGTACAGTCTTCTAGGTTGGCCAAAGATTGGGATTGTGGCATAAGCCCCATCCATCTGCATCATTCCTTGCAGCTTGGCTCCCCATGATCTTGATAGTAGCATGCCATACTTGGGTGGCACATCTGCCACAACAACATCCATGACCATACACTTGGCAGGAATCTGAGTTAGGCTCACACATAAATCTTTGATCAGGCCGAGACACTTTACTCTACTAGAGTCAAATGAGTATAGGTCTTTATAGGGACGGGTTATCTCTAGGCATAATCTTTCCATTACTACTTTAGGCATTAGGTTGTGTGATGCCCCAGAATCATGCATTGCATTGTGGAGGATCTTATCATGGATATTAAGACTGATATAAAAAGGGGGCACTACCCCTTCCTGAAACTTTCCTTCTATCTTTGGACCAAACAATACAAGGTGTTGGATCATCACCGTATTTACGTTGTCACTGCTCTCTCCTAAATTTAATGCTTTCAAAATTTGGCCTTTATATACATCCTGAGTGGCCAGCTCAGAGAGTGGGATAGAGATTTTAATTTTTTCAATCTCACTTTCCAAATTGAAAGTGGACCGACTCTTCGGCATGCTCAACTTTTTTTTGTTTGCCACTGCTTTAGTGGTTGAATCAGTGTGTTGATTCTCGTTATGTACAGTTTTTGTGACAGTTTTATCAGGAGCACTAACTGCAGTGCTAGTGCTACTAGTTGGTTGGTTTTGTTTATCACTCTTTTGGTTGTCTTTTTCTTTGTTTTTTCCAGAACCCTCATCGGATGGTTTACTACTTTCAGCAGTTGCTTTAGAAGATTTCTCAGGACTCTTCTTGATGGTGACCTCAAAAGATTTTTGTTCGAAATTTTCTTGGCTTTTTTTACTTCTGAGTTCATATTGTTCTCTGACCTGCATCATGGCATTTTCAAACCCTAGCCTGTAATCCTCAGATTCTAACCATTCCTCCTCCCAACCAGAGGGTGAGGGCTGATCTTCTTCTGAGTAACAGTTATGGATTGAATCCTATATTTCAAACATGTTTATTGTGTTCCCCTCAGACTCCTCTATGATTCCCTCGTCTTCATCAAGAAAGTTCTCTTGGAATGGGGGAATAACTTTTTGATCTGATTCTCTTTGCCTGTTGGGAGTGTTATTGTTTCTTCTAAAGTTTTGGTTTTGGTTTTGGTTTCTATTTTGGTTACTAACTGTGACAACCATCTTTTCCATCATTTTTTGTAACCTTTCCACATGTTTTGACAACTTATCATAATTTTGGTCAGATGTGGACAATTCATCATAATTTGGATCACATTTTGGATAATCTAGTTCTAGGTAATCTATTAGGT
>JAXQQM020074720.1:0-24780 GCA_034641835.2 Pinus albicaulis | reverse complement strand
TTGTGATATTGTTTGTAATTGAGTTATTGTCTAATTTTTTGAAGGAAATTTTTTGAACCTCATACCCGATTATCATGGGAAATTGAAGAACTTGTGTGAGAAAATATGATCGAAAAAGAAAGCCTGAGGAATGTAGAGAAGAGACGAGACAATATCACAAAAGAAAGTTAGAAGCTCTCTCAAATATTGAAGAGGAAAATCAACCTCAAGCAGAAATTGAAGAAGGTATGTAAATGTAAATATTACATGATCTATTGATATATATTTAAAATTTTCCTAATGTAAAATGTGAAGCTTAATTTTTATTTGATGAAATAGTTTGAAAAATATTTTGTTTGATGTAAACAGACAGAGATATTCCTCAAAATATTGAAGAAGAAAATCAACCTCAAGCAGAAATTGAAGCAGGTATGTAAATGTAAATATTATGATCTATTGATATATTTTAAAGTTTTCCCAATGTAGAATGTGAAGCTTAATTTTTATTTGATGAACTAGTTTGAAAAATATTTTGTTTAATGTAAACAGACAGAGATACTCCTCAAAATATTGAAGAAAAAAATCAACCTCAAGCAGAAATTGAATCGGGTATGTAAATGTAAATATTATGATCTATTGATATATTTAAAATTTTCCTAATATTTATTGACATATTTATTAATTTAGTTATTTATTGAATATGTACTATTTTTTCGAATATGTACAGATGAAATCACTATCGATAATGAAATGTTAGAAAATGTCGACACTCACACATATGGAGATAAAAAACCTGACCATGTTATACGATATCGTGTCGATAGAATTTTTGAAAAGTATTTCAAAAATGAGCAAGTGATAGTTCAAGCTCAAATGTTGAAAGGTCTCCTATCATCAAGGAAATTAAAAGAAGCGACGACACTATTGGGTATTCGAAAATCAACCAAAGATAAAAAAATGAAAGAAGAAGTGATAAAAAATATGAGTAGTGCTATAGAGTCAATTAAGAGATCTAGAGATAAAGATGTTTCAAATATACGTAGAGGAATACAAATGGCAATGGTTTCACCAAGTACTGAAGAGAATCGTTTGAATCTAACATCTATGGCACGAGCACTTGGAACCTCGTGAAAAACTCTGCACAAACATTGAAAATTTCGACTGCAAATAGATGTAAATGATGAACTCGCTTGTTGGAGAGCTATTTGTAGGCAACCATACAAGGATAGACTTGGAGAAGATGTTAAAAAAATAATATATGAATATTGGAAGAACAATTTGCATGTTTCACTGATTGCAAGACATGTGATGCGAAGAAGAATAGCATGAAATCAATACGAAGAACATGAAAAACATCTCTTGGAAACCACTCAAATAGAGTTATTCAACAAGTTCAAAGAAGAGAATCGTCAAATTCATGTTTCACTCAGTGCTTTTGTTCAACAAAAACCATGGTATGTAAAACCTATCACCGTACGCGACACTTGTTGTTACTGTTATCATGTGGAATTTGAGTTATATTATGACACATTCCTTGATTTTGGTAGAACATTATGGAAGGATTCACCTCCTCCTTCCACTATCCGTGAATTCATATCTCAAATTCTATGTGAAAGAGAAAGCGATGAACTATTTTACAAAAACAAATGTGTTGGTGGTAAAAAATGCGATGATTGTGGAAATTTGACTAAATTTCAAAACAAATATCATATTGATATAAATGATCAATCATTGTCCAACATGAAAGTGAAATGGAAGAGATACGAATATACCAGTACATCGATTCAAAGTGCAGATAGTGTTAAAAGAATCGAATTACGAGAAGACGAAATTTTTCTAATAGACTTTTTGAGAAATTTTGAAGCAGAAATTTACAAATACACCATGCATTCCCATAGAGCTCGATGGCAAGACTTGCAATTCAAAAAATCTCGTGAAGTTTTTCCACCAGGAACCATTTTGTCAGTGATTGATTTTGCAGAAAAATACACATTTGTTCCACAAAAAGAAATTCAGAGTGAATACTATCACTCTGACCAAGTCTCCATTCTCATCCATATTCTATATATACATGCTGAACAAAATGTCGATCATATAGAAAGCACGAGTGAAAATTGACATATCATTAAAGAATATCACTTTTATATCAGTGACGATCGTACACATGATACATTTTTTGTACAACATTGTTTTGGAAGAATTTATGATTCATTGAAAAATCGTGGAATAACATTCAATGAACATTGGATATGGTCAGACGGATGCGCAGGTCAATTCAAATCTGCACGATCATTCTTTTGGTTGTGTTGTCTTCATAAGAAAATCTGCATTAAACATTGTTGGAATTTCTTTGAGACTGGCCATGGAAAAGGAGAACATGATGGTGCAGGAGCATGCATAAAATGAGTACTTCGAAGATATCAAATGAACCACTCTGCACGCCGACTTGTGAACGCTGAATAAGTTGTTCAATGGTGCATCGCTGCTCTAAGCCATGAGAAAAACCCATCAAGAGAAGTGCGAAGGTACATTAAATTTAATTTATATTGGAAATCTAATTTTAAACATTGTACATTTATCATGCAATGATTATTTTTAATTGTATTTTGATATCATATTTACAAATTCTTTTTGTAATTTTCCATATAAAGGTTTTTCTGGCATATTGGAATCGAAGACGTAGATAGATCAATTGGAAATGATGTTGAAAAAATAAAAGGGACTTGAAAATTGCATTCAATTCAAACAAAATTGTCCAGAAATGTGTTTGCATTGAATAAAAGAAAATATTCTTGTTTTGGTATGTTTGCATAGACAACACAAAATCCAATGACGTTTGTGAAAACAAAATGTATGTGAACGATTGGAAACATACAGAGCTAAATACAAAGGGAAAAATGTCTGTTGCAATGTTTGAAGAAATGCAATCAGAGGAAACTACAATATCATCCTATGGTGATCGAGTTTCTGATCTTGTTGGAGAAGGTAACATTTGAATTACTTTCTAATGATTTAAAGATCTACAAATAAATTTAAATATGCATTTATTAGCCATAAAATTTTCTCATTGAAACTAAAAGTGATTTGATACAAAACATATATAGGTTTTAAAACCTAATCTAATAAATGCCCCTATAGTCAATCTCTGAAATAGATCTAAATGCCCCTATAGTTGTGTTTTACATAATTTGTTTACACTAAATTAAACAAATTAATTTTTTGAACTTTATCTTGAACTTAATTTAAATTAGTTATTTAAAAAATTAATTGTAAATGTCCACCGTAGATATATATATCATAGAGGATGAACAACGAAGATCAATAGAATCCCATATCTCTACGAGAGGGAAGGATCAGGGATCAAAATTGAGAGTTGTTCATGGTAAATTTAAATATAATCTTAAATCTCCATACATGTGTGTACATATGGAATTGATTTTTTATCAACTTTGTGAGTTAAATTAGTTGTTAATAAGTTTCATTTTTTATTTTTAGGAGCTAATAAGAAGAGAGGGGTCTCTACTCCAGCCATGGATGCCCATGTTTCACCCAGTTGTGGTATGGTTTTAACACAATTTAATAAATGAATATGTACACGTGTATTTATATGTATGCATGTATTTTTCAATTTATTATAAATTAATATTTTTTTATGAAACTTCTCCCTCCTCTCGAGAGGTTGGTGGCGGTTCAAATCCCCTTAGAGGGTCGTCAATAAGTGGTAATAGGTTGTGTGAAGGGGGTGATATTTATTCTCCCGGAGGCCAGTCAATGGATGGTGGTGCTGGTTCTTAGCAAGGTTTTTCTAGGTCTAGTTCCTATCAGGGTCATTCTGGGTCTCAACAGTTTCAGGGTGGAGAAGATGCTAACCAACCACGTCAAGGTTGTCATCAATTTCAATATTTTTTTCATTGAATTTGTATAAATTTGTTTACATGTGTTTTTTCTAATATACAAAATTATATATATATTGATGCAGAGGTTGAAAATGTTCCAAATATTGGTCAAAATACATGCAGGGCAGAATGCTACATTCAAGAAGAAGGTTGTCTACCCACTGCAACTTATCCGGCTGACATTTCCAATATACCATGGGAAAGAAACATGGCATAGTGCACCTTACAAAGGTGTCAACAAATTCATGCAAAATTGCGGAGAGATGTCATGGCTTTGACTCTACCTACTGAGAGTCGACAAAGCCTTGAAATAGTTATACATTCATTGGGAAAAATAGTAAATGTGTACAAAAATCTTGGGCCAACGACTACTAAATTTGTAGAAGTGATGAGAAAGAGAAAGGAAACAATAATGGGTCCCGATAAATGGGAGGATGTAAAACCAAGAGTTACAAAAGCTATGGCGAATTCAATGTTTAATTTCAAGGAAGGGTCAAAAAGAAAAATTCTAGAGGTGCAATATTTCAAGCAGCTAGATATAACTCACAATTTGTATGATAGGCACCTTTCCGCCTATGGAAGGCTCCCATGGAATGATGAGGTTACTGTTTATTTTTCACAATTGTTTTACGCAGATTTTTTTTTGAAAATGAAACCCAACTACAATGACCTTCTATCAGAAATTTTTGGTCCGGGGAAAGGTCGATTGTATGACCGTAAGGGTGCTAAGTGAGATGTGGAGTTGCCTCACCCTGAGCCACCATTGGTGAGTTGACCTATTCGGGTCGAAAATTTGCGGTCAGAGATGGATGCGACTTCTCAAATAACTCGAGACGCAAGGGATGCCATGATCGACAATGTTTATAGTAGACTGGGTGGAGTCGATGTTTATCTAAATAGACAAAGAGCACGTGAAAATGCATGTGCCAATTTTGTGTATTGTACAGATGAAGAAATTGACAACATGAATGTTGAAGATCTTTGAATATATGCAAAGAATTGTCACAATGGTTTTCAGGACCTAATTCTTCATGAGGAAGAGGGCACGGGAACAATATGTGTTAATGACCTTAGGATTCAATTATTTTAACACATACATGTGTACAATTTGTAATAAATACATGTGTATGTACATGTATACATTTATTTGTATGTACATTAATCTTAAAAAAATGTATTATTATATGTTAAAACACCATTTGCAGTTGTCACGCATGATAAATGAAGAAAATTTTAATATCACGTTCAGGACCTCTAGTTCAAAAAATGCAGATGGGTCTGACCATCAAGACATGCTGTCAAATGTTAGTGTTTTTTAAGTGATATTTTTTAAATAAATAATTGTGCTCACATGTACATGTATGCATATATAATGATAAAATGTTTTAACAGATTCTGATTCCATCCAATGTTTTTGGGATGGCGGTAACTTCTACTTCCTTGGGATATGTACCTTCAACTTAGGAGATGTGCCACATCCAAAACAGGTATGGACAATTTTTCACTTTTAAAATTTATGTTTAAGTTATATATATATATATATATATATATATATATATATATATATATATATATATATTCCACCTCAAAAAAGTTCCATTAAAAATTGAGATATATATATCTATACCTTGAGTTATTTTAAATTTTTTGAATTTCAGGTTCTTGGAGATTTTCGTTTGGAGCCTTTCTTAGGAGATGTCCCAAATTCACCTGCAGAAGTATTCAATTTTACACTTATATATATATATATATGTGTGTGTGTGTGTGTGTGTGTGTGTGTTTTTAATCTAGTTGTAATTTATAAATTGAACTTTATTTAAGTTTTATTATAAATTGAGATCTTGATCTTGAGTTATTGTATACTTTTAAAATTTTGAATTTTAGGTTTCTATAGAATATTTTTTTAATCCACGGACTCTAGCGACGGAGATAGGAACATCCACGCCATTTCAACCATTTGAACAAGTTGTCTAATTTTTTTTTTAATATTATTGAAAATAAGTTTATATATGTACACATGCATTTTCATCTAAAATTTTTTAATATATATATATATATATATATATTGTACAATTTAATGTTGGAGATGTTCCCATGGGGGAACTCATAGCATGTGAACAAATGGACAAGGAACCTCATGAGGTATTGCATGATATATATATATATATATATATATATATATTTTACATGGAGTTCTATATATATTCTCACTTATTTTTAAAACATAAAATTTTAATGTTTGTACATGTGCATTGTGTACAGGTTTCCCTTGTTTTGCATGATAGTGCACGGATTGAGACTCTGATAGGAAGGACACTACATCCATCTCTATTTGATGGACATGATTTGTAGATTTGATTTCAAGATTTAGATACTCTTAAATTTACTTTTTTATATATTATCTAGATGCACTGTCATATATATATATAACTTGATACTTGATGCTAGATCTACAATTTTTGGACATATTTTATTACAATGTTAAAATAATTTGTTTTGTTCCAAAAGGTTAAGTTTTGGATGGTTTTAGTACTTTTGGCATTTGAATGTGAAGTAATGTTGTTATATAATTTGTTTGGTTTTTAAAACTTTTAAGTTTTGGATAATTGAACTACTAGTAATGTTGTCATCTGCAAATTAATGTTTTGCTTCTGAACTACATTTGGCATGTTATGTAATGAAGTGTTATAATTTGTTTTGTTTTTAAAATTTAATTTTTGGATGCTTGAAGTACATTTGGGATGTGAAGTAATGTTGTGGTCTATAATTTAATGTTTTTATTGGATATTTGAACTATAATTGGCATGGCATGTGAAGCAATGTTACATGATATAATCAAAAAGTTCTCAAACCTCAAGTTTTGGATGGTTTCAGTCTACATTTGGCATGTGATATTTAATGTTAAATGTTTAATGTTTTTATTGGATAGTTGAACTATAATTGGCATGGCATGTGAAGTAATGTTACATGAGATATATCAAAAAGTTTTTAAAACTCAACTTTTGGATGGTTTCAATCTACATTTGGCATGTGATGTTTAATGTTTTTATTGGATAGTCAAGAATTACAATTGGCATGGCATGTGAAGTAATACGTGCATCTGAAGTAATGTTGTGATCTATAATTTTGGATGGTTTAAATCTACATTTGGCATGTGATATAATGTTAAATTTTTTTATTGGATAGTTGAACTATAATTGGCATGGCATGTGAAGTAATGTTGCACGATATATAATCAAAAAGTTTTTAAAACTTAAGTTTTGGATGGTTTCAATCTACATTTGGCACATGTGATATAATATTAAATGTTTTTATTGGATAGTTGAACTACAATTGGATGGCATGTCAAGTAATGTTGTGATATAATCAAAAAGTTTTTAAAACTCAAGTTTTGGATGGTTGAAGTACATTAGGCATGTGAAGTAATGTTGTGGTATAATCAAAAAGTTTTTAAAACTAAGTTTTGGATACCATTTCAATCTCTGCGTTTGTGTATATTAATATATTAAATGATCAATGGTTTTATTTGGATGATTGAACTTCATTTCGGCATGACATATGAAAGTAATTTGTTTGATAATTTAATCAAAGATTTTTAAAATTAGAGTTTTTGAACATGGTTGGAAATACCATTTAGTGATTTTTAAATTTTTCCTGAGTAATTACAGGTATGTAGTATGTAAATATTTCATCAATGCACATAGAACATATTCGACCATTGGACATAAAAATTTTGTACTAGATTTTCAATCAGGAATAGAGATGTGGGTCAAATCCCACCAAAAGTTGAAGAAGTGCTCCGAGTCTCTTATCTGAAATGAATATTTGTACAAAAATATGTTGCGGATGATTTATTTACATTGTGGATACATTTTACCAAAAAAACCCACAAGAAAAACTGGGCGTGCATTGAGTTCGTGTATATATCTAGTACATGCAACATTTTTCATCAATAGTTAATTATATTATAGAACACACACACACACACACACACACACACATATCCAATATGTATGCAACATTTTTCATCAATGCATGTATAGAAAAGCTACTTTCACTTGATACTAGAGTGTGCATGTGCCAAAAAAATTTGTACATGTGTAAACACTTGCACAGATAACATAACAAGGCTGCTCAAATTTTAATTGAGTACTGGAAGTTATAGAACATATAATCCAAAGAGAATAAATTGTTGGGCAGTTCAATCAAAAAAATTACAATGGAATGCCATCTTCAATAATCCGTTCATGATCGGATTTTGACATTTTCCATTTCTTAATATTCGTTTTTTTCTTTGATTGAACCTCGATCAAATTTATGCTTGCTGCACACACCAAGTGACGATATTGAAAACTTATGAGATCAAGTTCATAGTCTTCAAAGTAAACAAAATTCCCACTTTGATTAGTTTGTCTGAAAAAATAACCTTTTAGTATAATAGATCCTCTTTCACATAGAAATCCGTGATCATTATAGTCTTCTTGTAGTAGATCTGATAAGAAAATGTATAGAAATAGAAAATATGCCCAAGAAATAACACCATAGAAGACAGAAATTCAGATCTTCATTAATATCAAAACCCTTAAGGTAGGGAAACACCATATATTCACTCCTTAAGGAAGGAGATCACTCCACAAGCCATATGCTTGCCAATACAATAATCCTTCACCTCTCTCAATGGAGAGTCTCTAACCTCTATATAGGTTTCATACATGTAATACCATGAGTAGTTACCATGGGTCTCTCAATACCATACATCGAATACAATGGGCTTATCACTTTATTCCCTCTCTACATGTGGTCCCTTACATAATGTGGGTTAACCACTTTATTTATTAACTATGACCCATTTATTTATCATTCTTATATTAATACATCATATTATTCCCTTCGGTACCTCCCTCTGTACCCTATATTATCCCCCATAGGTACACTACATTACACCCCCCTTAAACATGTTTCGTCCCCGAAACATGAGAAGAACAAAAATAATAAGATCTACTCAAAAGAGTATTCCATTGATACCATTCACGTGCATCCAGCCATCCAAGAGAAAGGTGAACACTCGATCTAGTTGGCGCCTCGCTCGCTTGAGATGGAAGCAGGTTCTGGTGGTTCTTTTGTGTTGATGTGTTGTTAGTGGATCGTCGCACCTCTCTATGTGTCATCCAAGGGTTGTTGTCCTTGTTGCTAATTCGTTGCCACTTTGTTGGTTGTTGTCTTGCTGGGTGATGCGGGTGGTGATATGTTGAAGCTTTAACTGATGTAACATCTTTCAGTAATTCCTCCATTATTGGTGATGGAGTGGTGTCTGGTTCTTTTATTGGTACTTGCTTTGATGTCTGTGTTTCGCTGTCTACCATCAAAGGCTCATCATTTGATGTATCTGGTTCTTTTGTTGGTACTTGCTTTGATGTCTGTGTTTGGCTGTCTACCATCAAAGGCTCATCATCTGATGTGTCTGTCTTGTTGGATATTTGTGCTTCTGCCTCCCCGGTCTCTGCATGGTTCCTAATGCAAATATCGTGCAATGTAATTTTCTTCTTTTTATACCAGAGTTTCATGAATTTCTTTTGCACATTAAAATTGACAGTACCAACAGATTCCATCCAAGGGTGTCCCAAAACAACGTCCACAACATCCATATCTGAAGCATAAAAATCAGAATGCAACACATACTTATCCATAGAAATCTTCAAATCTTTATAAATTTGAACATCTTCATTATCAACCTATGTGTTTTCAATATGCTTTGCTGGAACTTGAAATTTTTTTGCCAAATTCACATTGATACAATTATGCTTGCAACTAGGAATGATAGACACTATGATGTTCTCTTTCTGAATACTTCCATGAACCTGTAATATGGAAATATTAGTAGAAAATAAGTCTTTATGGCTCTTGCTGTCCTTCTTTCCGGCTTTAGACCACTTGTCCAAAAGGACTTTTTCAAGTTTTTTCTCGGGAAGTTTCCTCACTGAGCTATCAAGTGAGGTCCACCATTTATCTGCCTCATCTTTCATATCAAGCCCTATGGAGCCTATCCAAAATTTTCGGTAGCGATCCTTGTGATATTGTAAAAAATCTTCAATAGTAGGACCATCATCTTTTCCTGTAAACTTCATCTTGCGAGAATCCATAAAATAAAGTAAGGGTTTGGAAGAAAATCACTTACTTTGGCAAAAATTTAAAATGGACATTACTCGGTCAATATAACTCAGAATCCTTAATATAACCTGTTTTCGAAAATAGAATAGCCATTCTGCATCTAAACATGTTGCTGAAATTCCGATCCAGGCACTCTGGAAACACAGATTTGCGCTGCAACTGCCCCGACGTCACAAAATTTCTGAAAAAATGGCTGATTTTAAATCAGTGATAACTCCCTCATCCGGACTCCGATTCGACTGATTTTTTTTTTGAAATTGGGTGATTTTTCAAGAGGACCTCAGATCTGTAATTGGTTGTCTGAAATTTTTCACCATAATCTACTAAAACTTCAGGAGAGCCGCCGTACCGAAATTGCCGTCAGAAACATTTCTGCAACATAGCTGAATTTAAATCAGCGATATCACCCTCATCCGGACTCCGATTCGACTGATTTTTTTTTTTTAAATTGGGTATTTTTCGATAAGGAATCCAGATCTGATATTTATTTTTGAAAAATTTTCACCAAATTTTCCAGATCTGCTCTACAAACTCGCCGCCCAAAAATTTCCTGCAAAAAATGAAAAAACAAATCTCCAAACTCTGCCCAAGAAAGTGCTCTGATACCACTTGTAGTAGATCTGATAAGAAAATGTATAGAAATAGAAAATATGCCCAAGAAATAACACCATAGAAGACAGAAATTCAGATCTTCATTAATATCAAAACCCTTAAGGTAGGGCAACGATCCAAGAATTGTTCATTTATGTAATGTATTGGAGGTTGCCCCCTCGAAGTGGCTCATTTCTAAGGCGTTTACATCTCTTTTCTTCTATTTTTGGAGCTAGTTACACAACATTTGGTATCAGAGCTTTGCATTCTAGGGTTTCGCTGCTCCAAACAGGTCATCGTGGAATTTTCGTTATAACTTTTTTTCTACGAAGTTTCAGAAGCTGAAATTTTTAGGGTGCGAAGCCAAAATCTTGAGGAATCTTGTATAAAAATTTCAAAGCTTGGTTCACAATATTTTTGGAGATATTATCTGTGGAAGTCAGGTCTTTGTTCAGGCTCCTAAACAGGTCATCGTGGAATTTTTGCTATAAATTTTGTTTTACAAAGGTTCAGAGTCTGAAATTCATATGGTGTGAAGCTGAAATCCTGAGGAAATTCGTCAAAAAATTTCAGAGCTTGGTTCGCAATATTTTTTGAGATATGATCTGTGGAAGGTAGTGCTTTTTCAGGCTCCTGAATTTCATCTCAAAGAGGTGATCGTGGGAAAAATTCAATAACTCTCTCTCTGGGCATCGGATTTGAGTGCCGTAAAAATTGGTTGCAAGTACACAGACTGTAGTTTCTTGGATATCAATTTTAGAGACAAAGGGAAAAAAAGTGACACGTGGCAAGTCGTACAAGTTTGCTCTACTGAACCAGTCCAAAATTAGGTCATTGTGGGAGAGTGGACACAAATTTGTCTTGGAGAATCCAAATCAGGTCAGACCTGTGGCATTTGAAAGAAGCTTCAGAGGGCTACTGCAGGGCTGAATTTCAGATATCAAATATTTTCAATTACAGAGATAATTCAATTTCAATATCGAGCTCCTCAAAGCAAGAAAAAGGTGTGTATTGTTTTTTCCGAATTGCGTAAGTCTTGTTTGAAGAATCAAGTTGAATTGATTCCAAGGGCATATTGAAGAATTTTTGTCAGTAATGGGTTCTATTATGCCTCCAAAAAATAATTCCATACCCATTAATCCCTCAAAAAACTATACTATGACGCATGAAGAGGAAGAGTTGCAGTATGAGATATCAAAATTACGGTACCAAGTGCAACAAGTTTCAATCTTACGAAGAGCAATTGAAGATGAAATAGATGGTTTAAAAGCAGAAATGGAGGCTAAGTTGGATGGCTTGAAGGATCAAATAATAGCTAGTATGGATGATAAATTAGTGGAAGATCACATCGAGCATCAACAACAAGTTCTCCAACTCTCAAAGGATAACCCAACTTTGGTGCAGAATCTAATGAAACAACAGGAAGATCAACATGACATCGAAAGAAGTTATGAAGCAGTCATAGAAACAAGAACTCGACAAGTACGATCAATTTTAGAGTATCTCAGCAAATGGAAGAACTTTCCTGTATAATATTTCATATGGGAGGATGAGAATTTTATACAGAAGCATCAAGAAATAATCAAGCATTGAGGACAACACTTATTTGAAGGAGAGGGGAATGTTAAGCCCCTATATTAATATTGTAGCCCCTTATTATGTTAGTGTAGCCCCCTTATTGTTATTATTGTACCCTTGTAACCCCCATTTTGTTATTATTGTGCCCTTAAATTATTATTGTTAGGTCGGCTAGGATTACATTGTGGCCCACAAGGATTACATTATGGCCCCATGGACTCCTATATATAGAAAGGAGGTTTTGTAAATTGTATCATCCAAGAATTGTTCATTTATGTAATGTATTGGAGGTTGCCCCCTCGAAGTGGCTCATTTCTAAGGCGTTTACATCTCTTTTCTTCTATTTTTGGAGCTAGTTACACAACACTTCTAATAATTTCATTTTTTGTTTAGTGCAATGCATTGAATAATACTTCACATTTTCATTGTTTTCAATAGGTGCAATTACAGCAAAAACATCTCCTACACAATAAAACAAACTTAACAAAATTATACATATATTTAAATTTATTTCTAGATCTTTAAATCATTAGAAAGCAATTCAAATGTTACCTTCTCTAACAAGATCAGAAACTCGATCACCATTGGATGATATTGTAGTTTCCTCTGATTGCATTTCTTCAAACATTGCAATAGACATTTTTCCCTTTGTATTTAGCTCTGTATGTTTCCAATCGTTCACATACATTTTGTTTTCACAAACGTCATTGGATTTTGTGTTGTCTATGCAAACATCACAAAAACAAAAATATTTTCTTTTATCCAATGCAAACACATTTCTGGACGACTTTGTTTGAATTGAATGCAATTTTCGAGTCCCTTTTATTGTTTCAACGTCATTTCCAATTGATCTATCTACATCTTCGATTCCAATATGCCAGAAAAACCTTTATATGGAAAATTAGAAGAAGAATTTGTAAATATGATATCAAAATACAATCAAAGATAATCATTGCATGATAAATGTACAATGTTTAAAATTATATTTCCAATATAAATTAAATTGAATGTACCTTCGCACTTCTCTTGATGGGTTTCTCTCATGGCTTAGAGCAGCGATGTACCATTGAACAACTTCTTCAGCGTTCACAAGTCAGCTTGCAGAGTGGTTCATTTGATATCTTCGAAGTACTCGTTTTATGCATGCTCCTGCACCGTCATGTTCTCCTTTTCCATGGTCAGTCTCAAAGAAATTCCAACAATGTTTAATGGAGGTTTTCTTATGAAGACGACACAACCAAAAAAATGATCGTGCAGATTTGAATTGACCTGCGCATCCGTCTGACCATATCCAATGTTCATTGAATGTTATTCCACGACTTTTCAATGAATCATAAATTTTAAAAAACAATGTTGTACAAAACATGTATCATGCGTACGATCGTCACTGATATAAAAATGATATTCTTTAATGATATGTCGATTTTCACTCGTGCTTTCTATATGATCGACATTTTGTTCAGCATGTCTATATAGAATATGGACGAGCATGGAGACTTGGTCAGAGTGATAGTATTCACTCTGAATTTCTTTTTGTGGAACAAATGTGTAGTTTTCTACAAAATCAATCACTGACAAAATGGTCCCTGGTGGAAAAAATTCACGAGATTTTTTGAATTGCAAGTCTTGCCATCGAGCTCTATGGGAATGCTTGGTGTGTTTGTAAATTTCTATCTCAAACTTTCTCAAAAATTCTATCACAAAAATTTCGTCTTCTCGTAATTCAATTCTTTTAACACTATTTTCACCTTGAATCGATGTATGGATATATTCATATCTCTTCCATTTCACTTTCATGTTGGACAATGATTGATCATTTATATCAGTATGATATTTGTTTTGAAATTTAGTCAAATTTCCACAATCATCGCATTTTTTACCACCAACACATTTATTTTTGTAAAATAGTTCATCGCTTTCTCTTTCACATAGAATTTGAGATATGAAATCATGAATAGTGGAAGGAGGAGGTGAATCCTTCCATAATGTTCTACCAAAATCAAGGAATGTGTCATAATATAACTCAAATTCCACATGATAACGGCAATAACAAGTGTCACGTACGGTGATAGGTTTTACATACCATGGTTTTTGTTGAACAAAAGCACTGATTGAAACATGAATTTCATGATTCTCTTCTTTGAACTTGTTGAACAACTCTATCTAAGTGGTTTCCAAGAAATGTTTTTCATGTTCTTCGTACTGATTTCGTGCTATTCTTCTTCGCATCACATGCCTTGCAGTTGGCGAAACACGCGAATTGTTCTTCCAATATTCATATATTATTTTTTTAACATTTTCTCCAAGTCTATCTTTATATGGTTGCCTACAAATAGCTCTCCAACAAGCAAGTTCATCATTTACATCTATTTGCAACCAAAATTTCCGATGTTTGTGCAAAGTTTTTCGCGAGGTTCCTAATGCTCGTGCCATAGATTTTACCAAGCGATTCTCTGTAGTACTTGATGAAACCACTGCTATATGTATTGCTCTACGTACAACTGAAACATTTTTCTGTCTAGATCTTTTCATTGAATTTATAGCACTATTTATATTTTGTATCACATTTTCCTTCATTTTTTTTTATCTTTGGTTGATTTTCGAATACCCAATAAAGTCGTAGCTTCTTTTAATTTCCTTAATGATAGGATACCTTTCAACATTTGGGCTTGAATTGTCACATTTTCCTTTATGAAATACTTCTCAAAAATGTAGTTAACATGATATCGTATATAACGGTCAGCTTTTTTATCTCCATATGTGTGAGTGTCAACATTTTCTAACATCTCGTCATCGACATTGATTTCATCTATACATATTTGAATGAATAGTACATAATAAGTTTACATATTCAATAAATAAATAAATTAATAAATATATGTATAATTTCAATAATACGTGCATGTGTTCTATATATATATATATATACCTTGTGACCTTGTGATTCAATTTCTTCACTTGAATTTCTTTCATCATTTTCACCATCTTTAATCATTGGTTCAATATCTTTCACTTTCTCTTTCAAAATTTTGTATCTCATCATCAATGTTTTGAGGAATATCTCTCTGTTTACATTGCAAAATATTTTTCAAATTAGTTCATCAAATAAAAATTAAGCTTCACATTTTACACTAGGAAAATTTTAAATATATCAAAATCATAATATTTATATTTACATACCTGTTTCAACTTCTAGTTGAGGTTGATTTTCCCCTTCAATATTTGAGAGTGCTTCTATATTTCTTTTACGAGATTGTCTTGTCTCTTATCTACGTTCCTCAAGGTCTCTTTTTTCAATCATATTTTCTCGTACAATTTCTTCAATTTCCCATGATAATAGAGTATGAAGTTCAAAATATTTCCTTCAAAAATTTAGACAAAAACTCAATTAAAAAAAACATCACAAAGGATTTAATTAAAGAAAAACTCATTTAAATTTTTTTGCAAAAAATACACACTCCAGTCCAAAACAATTACTTTAAAAAATTCAAGAAACAAAATGCCTCATAAAAATGAAATGAAGTTCAAAATATTTCCTTCCAAGTCCTACAAAAAAATTTCATTTAAAAAGTTACACAAAAATTCATTTTAAAAAATCATTATAAAATATTTACTTCAACCCAAAACCAAAAAATGTCTTTTCAAAATTAAGCCCAAATTCATACTTTAAAAAAAATGAAGCCCAAAAAAATGTATCACATAACTTCAAGAAATGTCTTTTGAATGTACCTCCAAGAAATTTTGAATGTACCTCGAAGAAAATTCTTTAAATCCAAAAGAATTCCTTGCAAATTTCAGATCAAATGTACGAAAATAATGTGTCTGAAAGAAAACTCCTTTGAATGTACCTCCAAGAAAATTCCTTAAACCCAAAACAATTCTTTGCAAAATCAAATCAAGACTTTTGTAAAATCAGACCAAACATGCGAAAATAATGAATGGTTTTGTGGAAATTTATATTGCTACGATGTGTTCTTTTGGAGGTGCTCAGCGGTACTTTCCGGCCGATGGAAAGATAGGTAAAAGTTCAGCCAAAATTCTAATAAATAGTTCGTATGAACTACTTTGTCATTTGATTTAACGTGCCTTCGGCGAAAAAAACAGTTCGACCGAACTTTTTTTAAGAGTTCGGTCGAACTAACGCGTTACCAGTTATGCAGAGCCAAGACTTGAATACATTTCTACAAATTTTGACTGATTAAACTCCATGAAACATTCTGAATTAAATTTCAGAACCAAGACAAGCATTTTTAGAATTGAATCTACTTTCTGGAAATATAACATTCATGGAATTTCATAAATATTTACTAATTTTAATTAATTTTGTAATAAAACGGATTGAAACAATTTCTGAAGGTCATTGTGATTCAGTGAAATCAAAATTTTGTATCTTCCAAAATACATTATAAAAAAAATTGAAAAAATTATCGTACATTACATTGGTCCATTGTCTCTAATGGGTAGCTTTTATATTTTTAGTTTATAACTTATATGTTAAGAAATTTTGTGCGTCGTGAAACATATTCAAAATATGCAGTTTTTCATATTGGACCAGTTCAAAAAATTCTAGTAATTATGATATGAATCAATTAGCTTTGTAGATATTATGAAACTGAAGTAGACTCTTTCTAAATTATTGTAGCACATTTTTTTTCTCAAAAACAAAAATTTTCAAAGAATACAACATTGCGTATTAACATGACTTGTTATGAATCTGTTGATTGTTAAAAAAACACACACTCAAAGAAACGCTAAGTTGACATAACAAATGTATATAAAAAAATTCCAAAAAATAAGTAATAGAAAGCTAACAAAACTTTAGACAACTCTTATTTTTATCGCAAAATGAAATTCTAAACAGAAAAATTGTTTTAGCTTGCAGAAAGTTGAAGAACTGAAAAAAATGAAATTTTTTTCTCAAAAAGGGAAAAAAGTGTAACCCAACTTCACATTTTCACCCACTACTCATTATCATAAATTCCCAAGTATTATCATTGAACATGAGTCACATAACATATTATTTATACAAACATTGATTATATTCTATGTATATTATTCTTTATACAATCATTGGTTATATTCCTGTATTGTATGCTTTATACAAACATTATTTATGTTATAAGACTTCATTTATTATGAGTTGTACATCTGAAAATGTATCTGCACTTTGGAATTAGAGTTTTTACTACTGACATAGTTAGAAATATTTGACATTAATCATGCTCCATCTTGAGCATGTTAGTCGACAATTCTTATTATATATTTTTTTTATAACCAAGTCTCAAAGGAAATATTTTCAGATTTAATTAACCATCAGACGGTGGATAATAAATGTGATAAGTTTCATACGGTTTGGAATTAATTATTCATGTTCCAAAACCTTACAGACTTCCATATATAACTCTCCTCACTGTCGATTTGGTCGGAGTAAAATCAACGATTGAAATTGGATCTAGGGTTATGGGGTTAGTTTTGGTAATGCCTACTCGCAAAACCTAATCATTCTTCTCATTTTCTTGAAATGTCGCTGGGTGCTATGCTAGTCATCTCCATGGTGGGGGTATTATGCCTTTCTTGCCTATCTTACTCTAGCACTGATCTGGTATTCTTCAATAGTGGTGAGGCTCTCTTCACTTTTTTAGCACTTCTTCATTTCGTCAAAGTCTGCTTCCCTAACACCTGTGATTCGGATTTATATATATATTTTTTGTCTGTCATAAGTTCTACTGGTTATTTTTTTTTAAGTAAAACATTCTCAATGACTAATGGCCAGGGTTTCCATTCTCCACCAGATACTTGTTTCCTAGAACGGAATTGGTACTTCTTTCCACTCTCAGAAGAGAATACTACTAGTTTTCCCTTACCTTCGTCGAGGATTTCTCAGGTACAGGTTTCTTTGTTTTTCGATTTCCAGTGGTTTGAGTCATTCCTCCTCTCTACGTTCATACATGCTTCCAACATTTAACCTCAGTGTCTCTTTTTTTCCATCTACTCACATTGCCACTTTCGCATAGGGTTAAGATTACAGGTAAATCATTCTCCTGCAATGAGTTTCGTTTTCTTGCAATTTTTCTTTTAGGTTTATGCGTGTCTCTTACTCGTTTATTTATTTTTTCAGGTATGCTCCATCGTACATCACTATGGTTGGAGGTTTAGTTATCTAGCTTATTCGTGAGTCTTGGCTGAAACTTACCATCCATGCCAGGTACTCACTCCTATTACGGGGTATTGTTGTCACAAGCTATTTCATGAAGGCTATAGAAAGTTCTAAGTTTTTAATGTATTTATGCTACCATGTTTTAATTCAGAGAGTTTTTGCACCAGAGCGTTTTTCCCATCTACATCTTTGTGAATGATACGTTTTCCATAGGAAAAGAGTTTTCCGTTACAGTAATGATACTTGTATTATTCTTAATGTTTAAAGACAATCAACCTGCAAGGTATTTTACTTATAGTGTCGGTTTCTTTAACTTATTCCTATTGAGTGTTGTAATCATATACTAGTGATGTTATAGTATTAACACACTTCTGCATAATTGAAGGTTGAATATCCTTTCTGGTTTACAAATTTTCAAAAAAGAGAAATGCATTATTTCTAGTTTATCTATTTTGTACTATTTCTCTTTCAATAAAATAATACGAATAGTTAGTCTGCTATATTATGAATTATCAATTCTATTTCTCTCAAATTTTCACTATTACCAACACAACTGAAATGGTTCGGTGATTGTTACTTTTTGGCCTGATGAGTTTTGTGTTATTTTTTGGTTATTCATTGACAGTAATAAAATATTAATTTTATGTATGCTCCATTCTGGGTTGAATACAATGCTATTACTAGCCCACATGATGTTCTTAGTATCATTTTATTGATATTATGCTATCACAGATTTATAGTTATATTTTTCCTATTTCCACTGTTTTCCTATAGTTTTCTTTCCCTATTGTACTCTTTAAGTTTTTCTGCATTTTACTTGTAATAAGATTTTTTTTCTTCAATCAAATGTCTGAACCATTATGTTCGTGTCTATCATTGTTGCAAGGGACAAATTACTCGGAGCTTTTGTCAAGATTGCACCGAGTTAACGGTTCCCTATTGTTAGATATTAATATATCTCATTATCCAATTTATATTAAAATACACTATTACTTTCTTATCAGGACAGTAAACAGTTTAACAGGACCTTATAATTTTAAAACAAGATAAACAATAGACTACCTCTTTTCATAAATTCATCCCAGTATTATTTTTCTATTCTAAACAGAGAGCTTAATTATTCATTTACATAGTAAAATTCATTTACTTATCTGAATCTCAGATTTTGTTAATGATATCCTCCCTTCCTTGAGAGAGGCAATTATGTCCTCGTCTCTTCCGCCATGCTCCAATACTGAGCTATGCATGTTGACAAAGTTTCTGGAAAAGACTTCGGGACATTTCAGTGCACTCTTATAAACCAGGAATTCTCTGGGATTCAGAGTAATTCCACTGGTCCCCACTAGCTTGGGAATTTTTCTCTTCAATCTTCCTTCTTCAGTTACCCAAACAAACCCCTCTTCCTCACTGGGATATTCCTTTATCCTCAGAGGTTGAGGTAACTATTTGAACTTATTATGTTCAACTAACTCTCAGTTCTTGAATTACTATTTACCATTAGTCTATTACGCTTTTATGTAAATCACTTCCATAATTAATTATATTATTATCAAAATTAATTCTTGTTTATAATGTGCTATTTCCAAAAAAAATAACAATAAATGTCTTAGTGTCTTAACAATATAACTTAATCATCAGTTAGCATTTAAGCCTGCCGTTACAAACATGGTTCTTTTAGTATTTAACATGGTAATGATATGTGATATTTTAAAAAATATTAATTATAAGCAATAAATAAAACACTTGAATCTAGAACTTCAATAAAATATCTATCTATTTGTTGTGCCATTTCCTATTATATAATTAAAAAAGTTTCCTAGGGGGATTAGATTAATGAGACTATCTATTTAAAAAATGAAAAGAGAAAAGACGGTGTAATGAAGCTTTAAATAATATGTTGTAGTGAATTATTAATAATGGTAAGATCATAATACTAATTCAAAAAGTAATAAAAAGTAAAAAGTATTAAAAATAATAAGAAAAATAATAATTGTGATGCCTTCAATTTGTTAAGTTTCAATTTTGTTTTTATTAATTAAATTTTAAGAAAATGATTATAATTCATATTGTAACATGATATTTCAAAACATCATGTTTAAATTTAGTTAATAGCTTTATAAAGACTTAATAGTTACAATAATCTTTATATATATATACAATCTATGCTATACACATCATATTAAAAAATAAATTTCAAAAGATTATAAGACATGATAAAAAAAAAATGTTATGTTAAATATGTTATGAGAATTTTGATAGAATAAAAAAGAAAGAATATAAAAGAAGAGCTAAATTTATATGTAATGTAATAATATGATAATGAATCAACATAAGGGTAAACCCACGAAGTTGGGTTACACATTTGTGAGAATCAGGGTGGAAAACTCTTCTTCTCAAACATTCGGCCGAACTTTTATAAAAGTTCGGCCAAACTATTATAGAGTACGACAGAACTTTTGAAATTAGTCTGGCCAAAGTGTTATAGAGTTCGACAGAACTTTCAAAATTAATTTGGTCGAACTCATTCTGCCGTTTACATTAACAGCGTACTGATGATGTGGGAAAACAGATTTTTGGCTGGAGATGGGAAACCCAACAACATAAATTATAGCCGAAATTTAGTTTATAAATACACCAGCCTGGACCTGTTAACGGGTTTTGGGCTTATTAGCATCTGTGTTTGTTGTGTTTGTGTTTCGAGCATGCGCCTGCGTCTGGTTCTCTGCAGGGTCTTGGCAGAGTCTTAATGTTCGGCCTCGGCTCCGAATTTCAAATTTTCAGGTTGGCACCACCTGCTTTCAAGCTATAAATTGTTGTCCTTGCTGTAAATTCTATAAACATATAAGTAGAGGTCTTAATATCACTGCATTTTGTGTGGTCATTTTCTTTTTGTGGCGACTGTGAATTTCAATTAGTTATTTTTAGTGATTTATAATTATGTTTAGGTGTTCTAGTTAATTTTAGTTAATTTAGTTTTAATTCAGTGAAGCTCAATTATCTACTATTGCATGTCTACCACTAGCTTTCAAGATAAAAATTGTTGTATTTCTTGTAAATTCTATAAACATGTAAGTAGAAGTCTTGATATGACTGCATTTTGTGTGGCCGTGTTCCAGTCCAATAATTATTTATAAGTAATGGTAACGGTTTGTCACATTTGTACTAATTCATTGATATGTTTGCTAACCATGTTTGAAATAATTGAGCCTTGCAATCTATTTATCAACATAATTGAGCCATGTTAGACATTAAATGTTCTACTTTCTATGTTCAGAGTGGCATTTAGTTGCTTATAATTCACGTTGATAATTGAACAAAATTATTTGCGTGAACAATTTTTTAACAAACTTATGATTTGAAAGAATTATAATCAGAATGAAAAATACTCACCAAAAAATGGTGGATCGGATGATGCTTAACAAGCTGCCAGGTTTGAAGGCTAGATGGGTTAAAATATTACGCAGAACACTGGTAAAGTAGGACCATTCTTCTACACTTTTTGCAGAAAGTCTTGACTGACAGAAAGTTTTTGTTGTAGAAAGTCTTGACTGCACTTGTTCCGCCGGTGCATAGTGCCACCATGTATGTGCCGGTCCTCTGAATCCATTAATGATATTTTGTACAATTTTTCTCCTGGATTGATTAGGATCTTCAGAAATTTTCTTTGTAGCCCAGCTGGCTAAAAAAGTTATGGCATTCTCTAATTCTACTGTTGGTTGGAAGTTAGGCATGAACATAGGATTTGCAGGCATCTGTTGGATGACTTTGTTTAACATTGAAACTCTTGTATTTGTTGCAGAAATTGATAGTCTTGATTTACTACCTTGGGTTAACATCAATGTATCAGTATCTAGTTCTACTTTGGGGAAAACCAAAAACTATTTTTATTTGTCTTGTTGGAAATCAAGACCTTTCTTCTACACTTGTTATAGAAATTCTTGACTAACAAAAATGACCTTATCCATTTCTTCTTCTTCTTGGGCTAAACTAGCCCCAAAATCCCATGTAGGTAGCTCTTTTTGAACTACGCTAAAATTGTATGTCCTTTTGAGACAGGATTTAGGTTCATCTGTAAATAAGGTGAATGATTGAGTTTTATCCATTATGGCTGAATAATTTGGTTTTGGTTTTTCAACTTTCTTTTTTAGTATAGGAATTTTCATGGATAAGACTATTTCAATGGCATATAACCTTTTGTTCAACTTTTCCATGGCTTTAGTTAGATCACCATCTTCATGTCCTAACAACTGAGAATGTGCTAAGATTTTTTCATAGATCTTTCTCTCTTCAGAGATTGTTTCTTTGACATATTGACAAAAGGCCCTTTGGAGCATAGCTCAAAATTCCCATTTATCTATGAAAAAAATACATGTAGATCATTGGAACTCTATGTTGTTAATATTGGATAGATTTTGGCAAGTTTAAGGTGCTTTATCTAGCATGCAGACTACTTTCATGTTTCCAATATTTTGGACCATTGGGTACCTATTTCTTGTGGTTTCCAATGGTAGATTTCTAATAAAGGGATAGATTCTAATGATGAAAAAAATCATATACAACCAATAAATACCTCATAATTTGCGACAAGAAGATGTTTAGATGCTTTGCTAGCTCAAAATAAAATAAAATTAGGATAATCTCAGCTTATAAGTTTGATCCAAAATCTATAGGAAATATTTTGTATATGCTTAAATTGATAGACAAATAATTCAAATTTTCCATAGGGGAATCCATGTAATTGAATAAACAGACCTTGACTGCACAACCTCCAACCAAACCCAACTTGTGTGATAAAAAAAAATGATAAACACTTATCGGTAAAATGAGTAGGAATCAATAGATGTAAGTGAATCCATAACTCAATGGATTAATGTTGGATGTGTCCCACAGCCATACTAAATCTCACTAACAGATGGCCTTGAACTATTTTCATTTTCGGCCTTTCTCGCTTAAGTTTTCTCTGTTTCAAAATGTCATGATTGACTTCAAATAAAACAACCTTAAGAAATGATTCAAAATGTCTAGCCCTTCAATAATACCAAGTAAAACCAACAAACAACTCCACATCTTCAAAACATGTCATTCAGAAAATCCATTCTTTCCATACCTTGAAATATATAGGGAAAGGAAGATAATATCATTTCAGGTAGTGAAGATAAATATGTCATAACATAACTCTCATATATAAGCATAGCCTTTAATTCCATTGTTTTGTATGTAAAGCACTATCTTCACATTAAAGCATTTTATAAGTTTACTCTAAAAGTAAATGCTTTCTCCCATTAATTAAAGGAAATATTTAAGGCCTAAAAGCTGAACCTAAAGTGGCTAAACTTCCATAGGAATTTAGTACGTCTGTTGAGTGTTAGATTCTACAAGGTTCTATAGGCAGAGTTTGTAAAGGGACATGTAGTGTTAACTTCTACATGTCCTATAGGCAGAGTCTGTAAAGGGCCAAGTAGCCTCTAGATCTCATCTTTTATGAAACGTGACATATCCAGTAAATGCCCATACAGTTAATCTTTGGAATAGATCTAAATATAAGTTCTTCATTTTAATATCCATAAACCACAACCACTTTAAGGAAAATCATGTACATGTGTCATTTCTCCCATAAACTCTTAAGGAAAATTTTAAAGCATGTGTCATTGGCTTTTCCCCATTAACTTTAAAGCACAAATTAGCCATAAACGTTTCCCATTGAAACCAAAAGTGATTTGATACAAAACATATATAGGTTTGAAAACCTAATCTAGTAAATTCCCCTACATTCAATCTTTAGAATAGATCTAATTAGAATTTTTTCATTTTCATATCCATGGTAGTTCTATAGGCAGAGTCTGTAAAGGGCCAGGTATCCTCTAGATCTCATCTTTTATGAAAGGTGACATATCTAGTAAATGCCCCTATAGTCAATCTCTGAAATAGATCTAAATGCCCCAACAGTCAACATGTATATATTGTTTAGAAACAAAAAGTAATTTGATAGAAAACATAGTTTTTAACCAAGTATATAGTTTTTCATTTTCTTATGCATGTTCTCAAACAGTGAGAGAGAAATTTTTTTTTATATTCAACATATAAAACACAAACTCATTTCATTTTACAACTTGGTTTGAATTCAAAAACTTTTCTTCAAAGTTTGGGTTTAAAGAACTTTTTTGGAAGACATTTTTTGGAGGCGGCGTGATTTTTCTTGGAGGTATGTACGTGTTTTGTGTTGAAATAAATCTTTTGAGCTTCTTTGTTCAAAAAATTTTCTTCAAATTCTGGATTTAAAGAATTTTTTTGGAAGACATTTCTTGGAGGCGGTGTGATTTTTCTTAGAGGTATGTACGTGTTTTGTGTTGAAGTACGTGTTTTGGATTGGATTACGTATTTTTTAGAAAATATTTTTTAAATTAAATCTTT
>JAXQQM020060006.1:0-44767 GCA_034641835.2 Pinus albicaulis | reverse complement strand
AAAAAATGAATGTAAAATTATGGAAACAAGGAAGCCTACCACTCACATATATAAAGATGGAAGTGTTGCTACTCCTAGACTTCCACAACCTACAAGGTTGACACCACAACAATTGGAAGAAAAATGAGCAAAAGGGCTTTGCTACAGTTGTGATAGAAAATACACTAAAGGTCATAAGTGTGCTGAGAAGAAATTATTTTACATAGATTGTGAAGAGGAAGAAGAAAATGAACAAGAAGAGGATATACACCAGAAACCAGCCCTAGAAGAGGAAGAAATGAATCCGACCATATCGTGTAATGCACTGGCAGGAATTAACACTCCTCAAACTCTCAAGATAGAAGGACATGTCAAGAAGAAAAAGGTAATAGTGTTGATTGATTCAGGTAGCACCCATAATTTTATTCATTGTAAGGTAGCCAAGGAATTAAATTGTTTCCTATACCCAACACCAGAATTTCAAGTGATGGTTGCAAATGGAGGAACTATAAATTTCTCTGGAAAATGCCATAATATCAAGCTAACCATGGGGGAATATGTATTGACTAGTCCAATGCTTTCCATTCCTATTGGAGGTGCTGATGTTGTACTAGGAGTACAATGGTTACAATCTTTGGGGACGGTAGCTTTTAATTTTCAAGAACTTTTCTTGAAATTCTTTTCAGAAGGAAAGGAAATCGAACTACGGGGTATTGAAGGGAAGCCAGGAAGGATAATAAGCTCTAATGGCATGAAAAAGCTTCTAAAGAAAGAACAACGAGGCGTAATTGCACAATTATGCTCACTAGAAGTTCCAACATCAAAATCATCTATTTATGTAGATCTCCAACAAGTCTTGGACAATCATTCCAAGGTGTTTGAAACTCCCAAAGGACTCCCACCTATTCGTGATCATGATCATGCTATTCATTTGATTCCAGGAAATGTTCCTCCAAACATCAGGCCTTATAGATATCCTTACTTCCAAAAGAGCGAAATTGAACGTATGATTGCAGAAATGTTAGAGGCGGGTATAATTCAACCTAATCAAAGTTCTTTCTCTGCTCCTATAGTATTGGTACACAAGAAGGATGGATCATGGTGCATGTGTCCCGATTATAGGGAGCTCAATAAGCTCACCATTAAAGATAAATTTCCCTTTCCTATGATTGATGAATTATTGGATGAATTACATGGAGCAATTTATTTTACCAAGTTGGATCTTCGTTTAGGATATCATCAAATTAGAATGAAGACTCAAGATATTCCAAAAATGGCATTTCGAACTCATGAGGGTCATTATGAATTTTTGGTCATGCCTTTTGGCCTTACCAATGCACCTTCTACATTTCAAGGGTTGATGAATTCCATTTTCAAACCCTTCCTTAGAAAAATTGTGCTAGTATTTTTGGATGATATATTAATCTACCGCAGGTCTTGGAAGGATCATGTTCAACATGTTGACAGGGTGCTCAAACTATTGCAGGAGAAACAATTATATGAAAAACATCCAAATGTTTCTTTGGAGTACAAGAGGTGGAATATCTGGGTCATATTGTATCTCACGAGGGTGTTAAGGTAGACCCTAACAAAATTAAAGCCATTAAGGAATGGAAAGTCCCCAAAACCATAAAGCAGTTGCGTAGATTTCTCGGGCTAACAGGGTATTATCGCAAGTTTGTTAAGAATTATGGGAGAATAGCAACACCTCTAACAACATTATTGAAGAAAGATGTATTTTCATGGACTCCTGAAGCAACTAAGGCCTTTGAACATCTTAAAGAGGCAATGTGCCTAGCACCGGTCTTAGCTACGCCAGACTTCACGAAAACCTTTATTGTGGAATGTGATGCCTCAGGAAATGGAATTGGTGTGGTTTTAACGCAAGAAGGAAGACCCATTGCTTTTGAAAGTCGTCCAATCAAAGGAAAGTATTTACAGAAACCTATTTATGAGAAGGAAATGTTAGCAATACTGCATGCACTAAAGAAATGGCGAACTTACCTAATGGGAAGACACTTCAAGGTAAAAACTGATCATGCTAGTCTTAAACACTTTTTGGAACAAAGACTATCTTCAGAAGAGCAGCAAAAATGGGTCACAAAGATGTTGGGTTATGACTTTGAAATAATCTACAAAAATGGAAAGCTTAATGTTGTTGCAGATGCACTCTCAAGAAAGAATGAAGAGGTGGAAGCATTGCTTTGTGCTATTTCTATTATCCAACCAGATTGGATAACTGAAGCAAGAGATGAATGGAAGAAGGACAAAGATGTATGGACACTCATTCAAAAGTTGCAGCAAGATCCTAGTACATCTGATACATTTAGTTGGAAAATTATTCCTTATGGTACAAAGATCGCTTATATCTTTGTAAGAATTCCCAACTAAAACAAAAGATTCTTTTGGAATTGCACACTTCTCCTTTAGGAGGACACTCAGGAGTTTTAAAAACTTACCACAGGGTGAAGAAAGAATTTTTTTGTGATGGCCTTAAATTTGATATTCAAAATTTTGTGGCGAAATGTTTGGTTTTCCAACAAAATAAATTTGAGAAAATTAAGACCCCGGGTCTTATACAACCTTTATCCATTCCAAGTCAACGTTGGGAGGAGATTTCAATGGATTTTATCAGAGATTTACCTAAGTCCAAAGGAAAGAGTGTCATCATGGTGGTAATTGATAGAATGACCAAGTATGCACACTTTTGTGCATTATCTCATCCACTTAAATCAAGTACATTTGCTACTACATTTATGGACACAATTCAAAAGATACATGGAAACCCAAAGGTTATTGTGAGCGACAGAGATCCCATTTTTACTCGAAATTTTTGTACCGATTTATTTTCTTGTTTGGGTACTCAATTAGCTCATAGCTCATCTTATCATCCTCAATCCGATGGTAAAACTGAGATAGTGAATAAATGTTTGGAAGGATATCTTCATTATTTTGTATCTGATAAAAAAAAACAATGGGTCAAGTGGTTACCTCTCGCTGAATGGTGGTATAACAATTCCCTCCATACTGTAGCAAAAATGACCCCATTTATGGCACTTTATGGATATCATCCACCGTCCATCACATCATCTTTAAGAGAAAAATCTAAGGTTCAAGCAATGGAAGATCACATCAGAATCGACAAGAGAAGTTCTCCAACTCTTAAAGGATAACCTAAATTTGGCACAAAAATCAATGAAACAATAGGTATGCATCAACATCAGCAAAATGGTAGAAGTTTTGATGTAGGAGTTTGGGTATTTTTACAGCTACAACCATACAAATAAATGTCCCTCAAGCAAGCTAAGAAGGATAATAAACTATCACCAAAGTAATATGGTCCTTACAATGTGTTGCAAAAGATTGTTACTATGGCATAAAAATTGGATCTTCCTGCTTCTTCGCGAGTGCATCCGGTTTTCCATCTTTCATGCTTAAAGAAGGTTATAGGCGAAAAAATTGCAGTTCAAACAATATTGCTAGAACCTGATGAGGAAGGAAAAATCATATTGGAACTTGAAGCAGTCATGGAAACAAGAACTCGATAGCTACGAAATCGATCAATTTCAGAGTATCTCATCAAGTGGAAGAACTTACCCATTGAAGATTCTACATAGGAGGATGAGAATTTTATATAGAAGCACCCAAAGCTACTCAAAGCGTTGGGTACAACACTTTTTTGAAGGAGAGGGGCATGTTAGGTCCCTATATTACTAGTCTAGTTCCTTATTGTTATTAGTGTATCCCCCTTATTGTTACTGTTGTACCCCTGTAACCCCAATATTGTTATTATTGTGCCCTTATATTGTTAATATTAGGTCGGCTAGGATTATGTTGTGGGCCCATGGACTCCTATATATAGAAGGAGGTTTTGATCATTTGTATCATCCAAGAATTGCTCATTTATGTAATGTATTGGAGGTTGCCCCCTCGAAGTGGTTGATTTATAAGGCGTTGATCTCTCTTTTCTTCTATTTTTGGAGTTGGTTTCATAAAAATTCCTCCCTTTGCCTTCTTCAAATCCATATTTCAAATTTGGAGTCCCGAGTCAAGACATTGTTAGACCCTCATTCAACACCAACATCTCATCCACTAGGTTCTTGAAAAATGTGAGGCTCTCTACTTGTTGGGAAATTTAATTGACTATTAAATTACTTGCATATATATGTAAATTCGGGTACGTGAGCTTGTGAAGTACACTACACCATATTTGCTATTAGATTTAAATATTTATGCATAACTAAAATGAATTGGAAACTTCAAAAGGAAATCAGATTATTTAATATAAACTATGAAAGTACTAAGTTTTTGGAAAGGAAATTAATTTTAAACTAGGAAAAAAAAAAAAAACATAAAGATTATTGATCTAAGAAAACATGAGATTTTACCCTATTAAAGCATGGAGATTTTGTTCTAAAACTTACAAACTTTAATCTATAGAATCATGAACATTTCAATATAAGAAAGCATAAACATTTGATCTATGGAAAAAATGAGTTTTTAATCTATGATAAGCATAAAAAAATAATCTATGTAAAAAAAACCCAAAAAACCATTCATTAGAATATGAAAGAAATTGAAAGCATCTATACTATTCTCATAGATCTTTAGGGGCCCTTCCTGAGGACTGCAAGGTGTTGAAAACTCAGATCAAGAAAAGAGATCTAAATCACCAATTTCATTCAGATTTGCACCATATAAAAAATTATACTCGATGAAAAAAATACAGTTCTTCTCCTTAAATAAGTAGCAACAATTACAAATTATGCTCATTCTTGACATCTCTGATCTCTCCTCTCATCAAAGAGACTGCAATTTATAGAATTTTAAGAAAATTAACAAACTCATAATTTTCTTGCTTGAGTTTTGGTCATGATATCAAATCAAATAAAATTTCATTTATTTTTGTATCAAAGATTAGCCCAGATCTGATCAAACTTATGTCTATGCCACGAATTTGCTAAAAAACAACTCATTCAGGCTATTTTGATGATTGTGCATTAAATAAAAAATTAAAAAAACATATATCCATGTAATCTAATAAATAAGGCTCCAAATATCTTCGAAAATCTCTCAAATGGTAACGAATTTGAGAAAATTGCTCATTGGCAACCTAATTGGGCCTATGCTAACCAAAACTCATCTTTTCGTTTCCCTAAATTCGTTTTCATTGCTCAAAAAACGCATTTTAAGTTGACTGGTCAAAATTGTTTTGTTTTTTCCTTCATTTGATGTTGGAGGTCCACGCGTGCGAGCTGGGTGGAATTTTACCAATAAAAATCCATATTGGAACCTTTACAAACAATTTCCATGGGTCGTATTTCCTTCTAGAGTGACTCTACTACCTCAACCATGGAGACAGTTGCGGAAACTGTAGAAACTTGAACTATCAAACTATCATTAGTAAAATCATGCATAATTATCCTTAATTCATTAAAAATAACATAAATAATAATAGAAAACCATGTAAACATGTATGCAGGAATTTGGTGCGTTTATGAAGAAATATGGTTAAAAATGATGACAATGGATGAATGCAAAGATGCGAAAATGTATGGTTTCATAAACAAAATTATGACAAATTGGAGGCCCAACATTCCCCCACACCTGAGTTATTTCATGTCCTCAGGCAAACAAAGCTTTGCAAAATTTCATAATTCAACTAGTTCTCAGTAATCCTTTATTTTGTCATTTCAACTGAATCCTTGACCAAAGCTCCAAGGGATTGGTGTAGATCATCTATCTTGGTAAGATTTTTTTTTCTCTCTTGTTCAGTGAACCAATGAATTCATTCTCAAAAATTACACATCTGGTAGCATAACTCTTTGTTTCCACACTTGTTTCTTGATAGCTGCAAAATGAAAAAAAAATAACTATCCATCCTCTTGTTGAAATTATTGTCATACTCATGAATGAAATGATGTCTGCTGAATTTTTCTTCTTTAATAAAACAAACATCTTTGCATTACTTATTAACCCCTGCACATTATCATATACAACTTGTGTGAAAGATAAGGGTGTTCATAAAGTAGCATATCCAAGTACTTGCCATTTTTGTTAAATCATTTGCAAATTCAATCTTAGAAACAATTTATGAAGTTTTTGTCACTTACTGAATTGTGCACAAATTTTTTAATCCTTGGTAGAATATCAAACATTCCATATTGTGAGAAATGCATCAATATGACTCTTACTACATCCATGTGCTTTCAAACACAAATAATGAATGATATCCACGTGTACCATGAATTTTGTATGTAAACAAATCACCACCTTTTGATCATGTGCTACAAACATTTACCATGAAGTCAAGCTTGTTATATCTGTAAATTAATTCTTTTTCTCAAGAAATTCATGTTGATGGACTATTAATGAAAGCATGAATTATTCCCATGTGAAGGCCAAAAGGTTAGATTGTTCATGGCAGCAAGAAGAGAAAATGTGAACATAATATCTTATGGAGGAAAATATTATGCAACCATAGTATGGGGCTCATTCATAACAACATTGATAGAGAATCCAATAAGGTATGAGGGCTGAAAATAGTAGAATAGAGATGAAGGATTGAGAAAATGGTTTGAATAATTCAGATATGATAGGGTGAAATACATGGATCACATGTTTTCTAATAATTTTCTCATTACAATTTCCAAAAATTTTAACAAATTAAAAAAATTGAAGCTAGTTTTACCTCAAGTTTACCTTTTGGAATTTGAGAAAAGAACATGTTATGATGGTTGATTTGGTGTTAATTTGACTCAGGTAATTTTCTCCATGATGCGTTGACCATCACTTTGACCTTGCTCCACAGAATGCATCTTTTTCATGTAGCATACTTGTTTTTTCAACTTCTCTCCAATGGTAAATTAGATTCTCCTGAAATTTTTTGAGGTTGTTACAATTAATATTATGCATCCTCCCACAAAAAATATTAGCCAATGGGTGCACGGAGCTCGAGAAAAATGAGAAATGATTGTAGTTGAAAGTGGCCAATTTCTTGAAAAATACACACTGGGATTTCTTTAACTTTTGTGTATTTATTTATTCTACCTTAATGCATTTACCATAAAAATTTCAGGACCAACGGATCCATATTTTTCAAGTCATGATCAAATCAATTTATGCCATGTTTCACCCTTCACATTCAAGCCCAATGTTGCCACAAAAACATATGCCACGAACTCATTTTAAGGCCAAATTGAGTGCTTCAAAAGGGAAACAGTGTATTTTTACCTTTTCTACCGCTACATGCCTTCATAATCCACCTTTGATGAAGAAAAGGAGTTTTTGTGCAAAAGTACCAAATTTTGTCCTAATTTGTGCACGGTAATAAAAATTGAAAATATGCTTTAAAACCCCACTTCAAATGCCCTTCAAAATTGCTCTTTTTTTAATTATGTCAATGTATTACTCTATTTACCATATTCTGAGAAAACCCAGAAGCTCAGAATTTTTTTATTTATGCTCCAATCTCTTGAAATATATGTGCGAAAACTGTCTTTGGAACAAGCTGCTACAGCAAAAACAGGTTGTTACAACAATAGCTGCAAAAATTGTAACTTTCCATAGTTGTTGCAGAAAATGTCATTTTTTTCATAAAGTTGTTTTCTCCACATTTGAACTGTTGATTTGAATTGTGTATTGCATGTTGAAGTAGAAACCATGAAACATAATGCATATTAACTGAAATAGGCCCAATTTTATTGTTTTTCTTGAAAATGAAATGAACGTTAAAAAAAAAAAAAATTTGTTGTTGAATGATAAAAAGATAAACATGCTACTACAAGAAACCAATAAAACATATTGTTGCAAGTTGCTCTTGATTCCATAAAAGCATATAGTCTTCATCAAAGCCAAAATTCATGGTACAATTCTTACCATGCGAATGAATGTGTCAAAGTTGAGCATGGGAGGAAATCATTGGATTACTGTCCAATGATGAAAATCATTAACCAATGTGAGACAACTAACCTATAATGTAAATGAGTGTCAAGGTACCTAGGTGCATCTTGACAATAATGAATGAATGTGTTGAAGTCAAGTCACTTGCAAGATCATACAATCAAGAGACATTGTTGTATTCCCATTGGTCTCAACGAGGACGCTTTTCATTAATGTATGCAAGTACCAAGGCACTCCAAATGATCTCTGATCTTGATCCCAGATAAGGTGTTGAGGTCGATGTGACAAGATCTGTTGGAAGGTGGGCCTTAAGGAATCCCACATCAGCGAACTTGAGCATAGAACCAAAAATGATTTGAAGAACCATAATAAGATATTAAAACCATCATAAAATTGTAGTACTTATTGTGAAATTTTCTTGCCAGTTGCCTAGTTTTCAAGAAAATCTCGTGTCTAATTGTGCCAGCAAGCTGGTTTTCACAATAGGACTTATTTTTCTCTTTAAATTTTTTTATTATTTTTATTATTTTTATTTTTTTATATATTACCTACTCTACTTGAAACGGAAATCTCATTCACGTATATGAATACTTCTAATGGAACCATGTGTGTAACAAGATGATAGATAAACTCATATGCAGGTTTGAAATATACTCTTTGATATGTATCGGTATATGAGAAACCAACTTCCTTGATTTAGATGATGTTAGAAAATACTGAAGAATTGAGTATTGGGATCCAATGACTGTCTTGAACCAAGATTCAATGTAACCTTGTCTTCCTTGGCTTCTCGCTATCATGTCATGAAAATCTTCAGAGATGTGATCTCGATTCATATAATATGGTGATAGGCATGCATGAACATTTTCAATCTCAGGTTCCAACAGCTTCTCTCTTCTTGAATGGGCATCCATGATTTTTGGACCTTATATGAATCTTCTTCTTCTGGTTTTTGTTCTTCAATGGGAGCTGGTGAATCATTTTGCAATACCTCAACATTGTAAGTGGATTGAGGTGTTTTATTGTTGGAGATATGAAATGGTTATGCAGGTAGTGGAGTGGGAAAGGATCTTTGGCATGCTTGTGTGGGTGGTAATGGGAAAGGTTGAATTGAGGCCAACTAAGGGTGAAACTGATGTTGTGGTGGAGATGAATGGTATGGATAACATTGATATTGGTATTGAGGATAGTGAGGAAAATATTGAGGATATGGTGGATTTCCTCTATAAAGATCTTTCCAACCTTGTTTCCAAGATTTGTTTTGAGGTTGGGATTGAGATGACCAAGGTTTCCAATGTTGGTTTTGAGGTTGGGATTGAGATGTCCAAGGTTTTCAAGGCAAGGGTGTTTAAAAAATACTTTGATATTGTTGTGCATAACCCTGGAATTATGAAATAAGATCTTACATCATACTAGGTTGATGAGGTTGCCATGGTCTTCTTGGAGCTACATAACAAGATTGTGCTAGTGTTTGATTTGCTCCCTGGTAAACTGCCTTTAACCCTGGTAATGAAGGAAAATATTTAGTATTATGTGATCTTGCACATATATCACAAATTTTGATGTTATCAAGTGGACATTCATGCAAATCATGTTTGTTTCTACATTTAGGGAAAAATATAAATGACGTAGCATTTTCAACTTTTTGCTAGTTTTTCATTCTTAGCATATCAATTTGTTCATTTAAATTACCAAGAATATCTAGAAAATTGTTGAGTTCAATTTGACTTACCAATCCTGATGTCGACTTACTTAATCTTTCCATAACTGGATCTTGAGGGGATCTTCCACACTTTTCTTTTCCTCTTTATATGTTCTTGCACAGTTCACAAATCTCTTGAAATGACAATTGAGAGACATCTCCTTTTCCCACCAAGTTAATAATATCAATCCATTCATCCTTTATAATTTTAGTAGGAGAGTTTTTTAACGTGTCTAATCCTAAATCATGCAATTTATATCTTTTGACATTATAAGTAAATCTCTCCACTAAATCTTCTAGGATTTCATCCTCTTTTTTCTTCATCTTAAAGACTTCATTTCTAAGGTCATCGTGTATGCAATAATCTTTATATTTTTCAAAAAATACTCTTTTCATATAATCCCATGTACTTATAGAAATTGTTCCTAAAGTCATGAACAATTTAAGAGCTCTATCCTTCAATGTTGCCGAAAACAAATTCATTTTTTTAATGTGTAATGAATATCAATCAGATCTACAAATTATTTCAAATTCAAAAATAAAGGTTTTTGGATCTTCTGATCTCATACCTTTGACGTTAGGAACTACAGATGGAGGGATGTTCTTCATATGAACATTGATATAAGTTTATTGAATGGGAAATCCAAAAGGATCTTCCTCATTGTCATCATCTCCATCCATTTCTTCAACCTCTTTTTGTTCACCTCTTCTTCTACCTGCAAAAATAAGAATTCATGATGTGGAAGATGTGTGGCTCTTACTGCACAACGTGATATAGTGAGGGCGGTAGGAGATTGAAGTTTTTTTTTTTTTTTTTTAAATGAATCTACTTTTAGGATGTACTAAAATGAAATTATTCTGATACAACTAAATGGATGCAACTAAGAATGAGATGCAATTGAAACAAACACCCATGTATACTTCCCTGACAACGGCGCCAAAATGTTGGGTAATTTAATTGATTGTTAAATTACTTGCATTTATATGTAAATCTAGGTATGTGAGCTTGTGAAGTACACTACACTATATGTGCTAGGAGATTAGCTTTCAATATTTATGCATAACTTAAATGAATTGGAAAATTCAAAAGGGAATTATATTATTTAATATAAACTATGAAAGTACTGATTTTTTGGAAAGGAAACTAATGTTAAACTAGAAAAAGGAAACATAAAGAATATTGATCTAAGAAAACATGAGATTTTACCCTATCAAAGCATGGAGATTATGTTCTAAAACTTACAAATCTAATAAACTGTTGTTTTCCCCTTGATTTGATGTTGGAGGTCTACATGTGTGAGCTGGGTGGAAATTGACCAATCAAAATCCATATTGAAACCTTTAGAAACAATGTCCATGAGCCATATTTCCTTCTAGAGTGGTTCTACTACCTCCACCATGGAGACAGCTGTGGAAATTGTAGAAACTTGAATTGTCAAATGATCATTAGTAAAACCATGCATAATTCTCCTTAATTATTTAAAAATAATGGAAATAATAATAATAAACCATGTAAACATGTATGCGGGAATTTGGTGCGTTTATGAAGAAATATATTTAAAAATGATCACAATGGGTGGATGGAATGATGTGAAAATGGATGGTTTCATCAACAAAATTATGACAAATTGGAGGCCCAACACTACTCTCATCTCAATGACCTGTCATTCGTGCATGACCAATAGAAATTTAGAGACATTCTCCTTTATTTCATTGAGAAACAACTTCATAAGGCTCTACAACTTTGTTCCTTGGCTTAAACACTCCAACGAAAGAATAATTTCAGGATGGAAACATAGCTCAATGATTTTTATGCAAGAGCATCGTAAAAAAACAATTGACCAAAAAAGGTCAACCCTTTTTACCATAGGAGTTGGTTCCTCAAAATGTGGATATAGTTAGATTAGGAGAATTATTTGTTCTCCGTTTAATTTATTGTTATTAGGAATTTGTTAAGAGAGGATTGAGGAAGTTTAATAATTTTTTCTTGAAGCCAAATTGGGCCATCAGATCCACTATGCATGGATCTGGAAGACTGCATGTTGTTGTATTTCTTCATTGTTTGAATTTAATAAAAAAGGAAGTTTGTGTGTGGAGTAAGTGTGATCGAATTGAATGCCAAACTAGTCCTTTTGCAATCCCATATATATATATATATATATTTGAACACGTGCTTGTACATTATTAACATTGCACAGTATTTTGTTATGATTGAGATCTGATTAATCCATGTAACCAAGACAAAGGAATTCATGTCCATATAATGACTATGTATAATATTATTGTGAAACCGTTAAGTGTAACAATCTCCTCCCACATTTACCCAAGTTAGCCGATTCTTTGGGGTAAACATGTGACAAGAGGCTACTATGATCTCGTTCAACTCCCCATGTATAGTTAAGGAAGTGGAAATGACACAACACAACCAATATGACCTTCTACACATGCTACAGAACCCTTAGGAGCCATCCAACCCTTACAGGTGATCAATCTCTAAGACAACCTGACATTCATTTTATTTCAATAAAGCCTCAGTTGCATTAAGGGCATGCATGAAACTCGGGACTTTTCCAGGTATTTTTGTGCCAGTGACTCCCGATTATGTGCCACTTTTTCAAGGATAGGACTCAAGCCACTGCTCAAAACTCGATGAAACTTCCAGAAATTAAAAGTAACATCGAAACAATGATACAAATGCAAATACTTGAACAAGTAATTGACTAGACTCCTACTAGCCATGATAGGAATTTCTTCAAACATGTCACAAATATGCATTCTATAAGTTAAAGCAATAGATATGAGCATAGGGGTCTCATACTTATCTGAGAATCGCTAAGAAGCATTGATGCCTTATTTCATTAGCTGCATTATCATATATTAGGTCATATATTCATTATTCATTCATTTATAAATCAAAATATGATGGGAGCCATACATCATCACTGTCATAAAACATACTCATAACCAGCATAAAAATAACAGAAATAATAAGGATACAACATCCATAAATGCCACATATGAACCAGTACATTTTCACATAAAATACCAAGGAAGGTAACTCTTATTAATTAATGCAGAATCCAACAAGGTTTGTGACTTCCACATTCCACCTGACCATAGATTGGATGAACCAAATCTCTCTTCACCCAATCACCCCCTCACGATATTCCAAGCATAAATGTGGGACTCAAAACCAAAAATCAACCAAGTTTTCCCGAGGCTACACCACCTCATCCCCATCAATAAAAATAGGCTTTACCGCAATCCCCATCGGATCACTGGGCCATAAAAAATAATGGATGCCACCAGATTTCTCCACTGACATCGTGAGGAATTTTCCTATCTCCTAGTCACTAGGCTTTACTGCAATCCAATGTCTGATCCAACGATCACTAGGCCATAATAAAGACACCCCCCTCTAGGCATTATTGTATATCCTGCCATTCACTGGCCAAGAATTTCTAGGTCTGATCAAGGGTACCCAACTCTAGGCTTTATCTTATATCCCTCCATTCACCGGTCGATGATTCCTAGGCCCATCGAGGCACAAAATACCTGGCTTTACCACAACCCACAACCCAGTTAAGGGGTTACTAGGTCAGTGCCTTTACCACAATCCATAGTCTGGTTTAGAGATCATTAAGCCATATTTTATTTCATTCAGAGATCCACCTCACTCAGTTTCGAATCCATCCAAAATTCCATCTTAACCAAAACATGAGAACCTCATAACTCCATGGCTATCTAGAAATGGCAAGGCAAGGATGAAGAACATTATCACACATGGAAAAACCCATGCCAATGAAAGTGGGATAACCAATAACACACATGCATAACCATGCATGCCAAATCTAGCAAGGAAAGCACACATGTAAATCAATACTTGCAAGTCAAACTATTGCAGTTGCTTGATCATGCTCTTCCTTGCTTAATCTTTTCCTCCTCTTTGCCTTCTCTTCCTTTCTTAGTCCAATGTTGAAGTGCTCCAAGAAAAATTTAAGTGTCCAAAATTGTGAGAGAGAAAAAGAGAGAACTCCAAAATTGAACTGGCAAAAGGTACCAAATGATCCTCAGAAGCCTTTTTATTAATGAGGCATCTATTTTCTTGATTTTCTATTATTTTCCTTCATTTTCCTCCTCACACGCAACCTATGACCTTTCACCTTCCTTTTATCCTAATTTCCATAATTTTTATAAATAAAATGTCAATAAATGTCATTTTTCCTTTCCAAAGACTTTATCATTGCCTTTGCCAATTTCCTTAGCCATAATAACTAAAATGAACACCACACTAGGATGTTTTTCCCAACATTCAGCTTGGAACAAGTGTCCTATAACTGTGGTTATTATTTTGCCTTTATTAACTTTTATTACATGGAATTTTCACCAGGGTTGTTACAGAACCCTCCCCCTTGGGGGAACACCATCCTCGGTGTTCAAAAACACCTAAAACTAAAAAGACTATTGAAAGAAAAGCATACTTCCCATGGATATTTATAACTTAGTTCATTCTAGTATTTACAATGATCAACCTATTGAAAAGAAAACCAACATGACATCCATAAAAATCATAATAAGCATAATGACATGACACCAATATCGCTTATTGGAGCTCTATAACACATCTCATGGTGATATTTATATCCATACACATGTACATACACCAAAACATCATACCAAATAATATACCAAAACATATATCAAGTAAATTCACTCAACCATCTAATAGAGCAAGATACATAGCTTGCATTTGATCTGCCATCTACCATGTAGCTTCATCGGGCCCAAAGTGCTTCCACTACGCTTTAACCTGCTCAATTGCTTGGTTTCGGAGCATGAGCACCTTTCACTACAATATGCATTGAGGTTATGGCTATAATTATCCATCTAGCTCCACCTGCAATATAGACCAGTCAATCACATGATCATCATATTTAACATACTTCTTAAGCAATGAAACATGGAAAACATCATGGAATTTCATTGTTGGAGGCAGTGCAAGTCGATACACTACTAGTCCAATCCTTTAAATAATCTTGAAAGGTCCACGAAATCGAGGTTCCAGCTTGGCACATGATCTAATCTGCAAGGAGCTCTTCTTTGGCTTGATGTGAAAGGACACCTTTTCCCCAACCTGAAACTCCTTAAACAACATGTTCCTATCAGCATAAATTTTTTGTCTGTCATATGTTGCCTTTATATTATTCTTTATTACTTTCATTTCTTGTTCTGTTTCTTCCAACATTTCTGGTCCAATCAACACACTATTAATCAAATCACTCCAACTGATTGGAGTATTACAACTCCACCCATACAATTCCTCAAATGGACTCATTCTCAATTACTCCTGATAAATATTTTTGTAAGAAAACCCAACCAACGGAAGGTAATCCTCCCATCTCCTCTACTGATGAATCACATGCATCCTCAACATGTCCTATAGAATCTTTTTGACCCTATCTATATTTCCATCTATCTGCAGATGATAAGTTGTACTGAAGACCAACTTTGTACCTAAACCTATAAACATCTCCTTCCAAAACTTTTAGGTGAACTTTGCATCCTTGTCTGACACAATCTTCTTCGAAACACCATGCAATCTAACCACATTTGTGATGAAAATTTGTTCCACATCACTAGTTGAATGTTTATTCTTCACTGGAATGAAGTGTGCTACCTTATTCAAAATGTCCACCATAACCATGATGGAATCATGTTGTCTAGATTTCATCGGCAAACCTGTGATGAATTCCATGGAAATGGCCTCCCATTTCCACTCTGGAATCATAATTGGTTGTAGAGTCCACCTGGATGCTTAAACTTTGTCTTTACCTGATGACAGTCCAAACACCTAGCCATAAACTTTGCCACATCCTTATTCAAATTCAGCCAATAATAAAATTTCTTCATTGTTGCCTATGTCTTCTAGTATCCTAGGTGACCTGAATATGGTTTCACATGAAACTCTCTCAAATAATATTTTTGAGCTCACTATTTTCTGGCACATATATCATGTACCTAAATTTGATCAAGCCATATGTTGAGAGGTGATAGTCCACATCTTGTGCACGTGTACCTTCACCTATACCTGTACCTGTACCACTACCTATTCCTGTACTTTTACTGTATTTTAACATGTGCATAAGCTCTCTATACTTTTCATCCTATTTTCATGCCTATAAGATATGATCCTGTAAGTATTTCCCATAAAAACTCATAGATGAAACGTGATTTACCTGTATCTTCTTGCTAAGAAGATCTGCAACCCTATTCTTGCTTCCCTTGATGTACCTCATCTCGAAGTCAAAATAACTGATTCTGGCTAGCCATATAGCTTTCCTGGAATTCAGGTTCGACTAGTCAAACAAGTATCTAAACCCACTATGATTACTCGTCAATACAAACCTCATGCCAAGAAGATACTGCATCCACATCTTCAATGCATGAATGATCGTTGCTAATTCAATATCATGTGTCAGATATTTTTTCTCATGCTCATTCAATTTCTGTGACTCGTAGCACACTACTTGTCCTTCCTGCATAAGGACTCCACCAAGCCCTCTCTTGCAAGCATTTGTACATACCACAAACTATTTGTCTGGATCTAGAATCTTTAACGCTGGAGAATTTTTCAACAATTATTTCAACTGCTCAAAACTCACTGCACATTCCTGTTTCCATTGAAATTTCTTACCTTTCCTCTGTAGTGACGTAATACAATATGTAATCTGAGATAATTTCATGATGAACCTCCTATAATAGCTTGCTAGGCCCATAAATGATCTTACCTCATCCAAGTTTCTAGGTGTTTCCCACTCCATGATACCCCTTATCTTATAAGGATCCACTGTTATACCTTCCTTGGAGACCACATGCCCCAAGTAATGTACCTATGTCTGAAAGAAACTTAATTTTCTCATCTTGCCATACAGCTGATGTTATTTTAGCAATATCAGCATTGTTGCTAAATGCTCAACATTTTCTTCCTCTTTCTTAGAATATATCAATATTTCATCGATGAATACAGTAACAAACTTTCCCAGGTACAAATGCAACACACTATTCATCAAGCACATAAAGGTAGTTGGAGCATTAGTCAAACCAAATGGAACTACAACAAACTCATAATTCCCATACCTGGTCTGGAAAATTGTCTTGTAAATATCCTCTTCCTCGATGTGCACTTGATGATATCTTGATCTCATATCATTCTTTGATCCCTTTATTTGATCAAATAATTCATCAATCCTCGGAAACAGATATCTATTTTAATGGTCACCTTGTTAAACTACTTGTAATCAACCCATATCCTAAGGTTACCATTCTTCTTCTTCACAAACAATACTGGTGCAACCCATGGTGATACACTTCGCCTAATGTATCCCTTGTCAATAATTTCCTTCAACTGCAACTTCATCTCTACTAACTCTGGTGTTCTCATCCTATACGATGCCTTTGATGTTGATGATGCCCCTAGTAACAACTTAATGGAGAATTCCACTTCTCAGTGAGGCGGAAACTCTGAACGTGTGCTTGCACATTATTAACATTACAGGGTATTGTGCTATGGCTGATATTTGTTTAATCTTTGTAACCAAGAAAGAGGAATTCATGTCCATATAACGACCATGTATAATCTTATTTTGGAACCCTTAAGTGTAAAACTCTCCTCCCAAATTTACCCAAGTTAACCAGTGCACTGGGGTAAACATGTGACAAGAGGCTACTATGATCTTATTCAACTCCCCATGTATAGTTAAGGAAGTGGAACTAACACAACACAACCAATCTAACCTTCTACACATGTTACAGAACCCTTGGGAGTCATCCAACCCTTCCAGGTGATCAACCCCTGAGACAACCTGACATTTTACTATATTAAATCCTCGCAGCTCCCTCATGAATGGCATGCCTACACTTGGACTTTTCCTGCATTTTTTATGCCAATGACTCTAGATCCTTTGCCACCTTTTTAGGGCCATGACTTAGATACACGCTCTTAACTCATTAAAACTTATAGAAATGAAAAGTAACATCGAAACACTGATACATATGCAAATATTTGAACAAGGACTTCACTAGACCCCTACTAGCCATGACAGGCATTTCATCAAACATGTCACAAATATGAATTCTATAGGTCATAATAACATATCTAAGCATAGGGTTCTCATACTTATCTAAGAATCACTAAGAAGAACTGATGTCTTATCAAATTAGCTACATTATCATCTAATAGTCATTGTTGGGCCGTTAATATGCCATTATTATTATCACTTTTGAACACTTATTCCACCCATTTCTACTATTCTTCATCATGTCATTTATTATAATTTATTATATAAATCCATTTTATGATGATTTATGCTTCTATGAATGAATGTTATTTATTCTCCTTTATTTCTAATAAATTGATGATTATGAATTATTTTATCAATGATATTTTTAATAAGTTGGTTATAACATTATTCACCATTTTTAGCCTCCAAGGTAATTTCCAGATTGAAGATTTGATCATTAAAAGTGCCAACTCAGAAATGCGCTGGAATAAGGAGTGCCAGTTTTGCGGTTGAGATTCTGAGCAAATGAAGACGAATCTGGAAAATCCGGAACATGGGTTTTGTCCAGAACGGACCCAATTAACTTTAATAAAGAACGGTTTGCCCAAATTCGGCCTGTGTTGAGAGATTCGCAGAGTTCTTTGAGCATGATTTTCTCAGATCTGTGGTTGCGGCCGTCCTCCAAATCTCAGCTACAAAGCCAAATTCGACTTGCTGTTGTTGAAAGATGGATGTAAATCTATTTTCTTGTTGATCAATTGGTTGGAAGAAATTCAATATTATTATTAGAGATCCTATTTGCTATTTAATTTCTCCACCTTCTGATTATAAAAGGAGAAGCATGTATTGTGTATGAGGGGATGGAGAGACTTTTCTTATTGTAATTTGCATAATTGTGCATCGGCTCTTGTTAACAGAGTGTGAGCTGTTTGTAAACATTATTAATGCCTGATTAATAAAGGAGTTCACTGTTGTTCCATTTCTCAAGCGCTGGAGTAAAGCACAGCAACGCTTCACCGGTGGTTGAGGGCCCGGCCCTGGTGGAGCGATCTCCTGTTTGTATTTCTATTAGTTTATTTCTGTTGTGTGAAGTTCGTTTATTACAATTAAAGAATTGAGTTATTGCTAATTGGATCAAATACAAAGTCATTGTTATTCCATTCTTTACAAGAAGCATGATTCATGATTCAATTGTTATAAAATGTTGTTTTTCTGTATCTAATTCCAGTTGTTGTTCCATTTGTTTATGAATTACGATAGTTGATTGTTGCGTGGCTGTCGACAGGATTAAAGAGTAGAAATCTAGTTTGCTTGGTTATGAATTGAATTCACTGTTTATTTTACGCTGCTATTCAATTCCTGTTCATTGTTTTTAGATTGTTGTTCCTTTCCAGTTTGCGTTTTAGATTTCATTTCCTTTGAGTTGTTTTCACTTGCTTTGAGATCTCTAAACTGTAGAGGGCAGAGCTAATCATTCCAGGTCCCCAGATTTGGTCATCTCACATCGATTTCTAAGGGAAAGAGTTATTACTACTGCATCCCTAATCAATGTCTAGCAAGGTTGCTGTAGTGTAGTCTTTACATTTCTGTCATTTGTAATTAGATTTCTTTTCAAGCAGATTTCTTTTCGAGCATTTATTATTTCTGCATTTGTATTTCTATACTACATCTTCACAAACATTACTCTTGAGTAAATAGCCGCCTCAGACTGAGTACACTCTTGAAACAAAAAGTCGTCCCCGGGTTGACAATTAATGTGAGGTAATTAGGAGTTACAAAGACACCTTTTTATCGCTCCACATTTTGGCGCCGTTGCCGGGGAGAGTGTAGCCATTTCTAAGGAGTAGTGTGAATCTGATGAGTGCCTGCTAGGGAAGAGTTGGATCTTAAAAACGGAAGGTAAGAACCTACGTGCGGAGCATGTAAAAGCCCTGCTCCACTGTCCGCTTTCCTAACAGATTTGTTGTTGCTTTGTTGGGTAGAAATAGATGTTTGAATTTTTGTGTGAGTGACTAGGGAAAAATAGAAATTTTGAAAAATAAATCACATGATTTCATTCAAGTGGTGATGTAAGCACCACCCATTTCACTAACCGATTGACAGGAACATTTGAAGAAGGAGCCTCGAAGAAACACATGAAGAACATCTTATATTATGGTAAGAAATGGCTCACGTTTCTACTTTTGAATTTCCTATCAAAGATCTAGGAGGAGTGACACAAATGCACATAATTCCCCCATCTTTACCAAATTTTCATGGTTTAGCAAATGAAGATCCAGATACATTCTTATTTGACTTCGAAATACTTTGTAGAGGATATGATTATTGTACTAATGATCAAAGATTGAAAGTGTTTCCTCTTACTCTAAAAGGAGCAGCTCTCCGATGGTTCATGAGCCTAGGTGGGAATTGCATCCAATCATGGGAGGACATGAAGAACATATTCTTGAAAAAGTACTAAGACTATTGCAAATCCAATGAAGATATTTTCGGTATAATACAAGGGGAAGATGAAAGTTTGGAGGATTATGTAGATCGATTTCATTATAACCTTCAAAAATCAAAGCATAAGCATTTGGAAAAAGAGATCTTAAAAACACTCCTTCTTAAAGGAATCAAAGATGAATTTTTAGAACTCTTAAATTTGATAGGAAAAGGTGATGTTTTTCAGTTATCATATGATGATGTTTGTGAGTTGTGCATAAGGTATTCAAGAGGAATCTCCAAGGCTGGTAAGAATTCTAGATATGTTTGTTCTTTGTTTTCCAAATCTGCTACAAGAATAGGAGACATAAGAGCTGAAATCAATGATTTATTTGAAAATTTTAAAGTTGATTTTATTAGCTCTCTAAGCTCAAAATTGGACGTTTTGCAGGTTCATAAAAATGAAGAATTTGATGAAGTGTTTTTTCCTCATGACCGAAAGGAGCAACCCATAGATACTCACTCTTCCTTATCTAGGATGGAAGTAGCATATCAAAGAGATAAGGAAGCTACAACAAGGTCAACAGGTATGGTTCAAAACACTTCTTCTCCATTCTCTTACTTGCATAATCCATTATGGAATACTCATGTTCTAGGGCAGCCATGTCAATTTCAATATAACCACCAATCTTATTTACAAGTTTGGCATGGTTCACCTTATGATTACATGACTACTCTCCCTCATCTTGTAGCACAAGCACATTCTCCATATTCTCCACCAGCTCTTTCACAACATCATGCTTGCATATCAAATTTATCCACTCAACCCAACCAACCACATCATCACAATGCTCCATTCCTTACACATTTTCCTGCTCAACTAATTCCACACCCCCACCATAATAAACTAGTACAACATACTTACAATGTTGAACTGCCAAATTTACCCACCCTTCCCACCCATTCTATCTCACATGTGTTATTAGAGAAAACTTACAATGAGATTCAGACTGTTTCAACTGCAAAAATTGTAGAAGCTATGGAAGAAAATGAGGTTTCTTTTACTATGCATCAACAAGCTATTTTAAAAGCTCAAGAACTGCATGATATGATGGCTATGAGAAATCAAGAATGTAAAGGATATATTGAATATTGGTTTCACTCCATCATTTGTTTGCAACATCATTCTATGCTTCAACAATTTTTGATACCATTTTTTCAAGGGAAGTTGGCTTCTCATACCCTGATTTTCATTAATATGCATTTTTCAAATTTGGGTATGTGTATACATGAAGCCTTATTTCGAAAATGGCTCCACTGGAAGTACTCATATACGTAGTCATATTCATTTTTCAAATCAAAATAGGTTAGTATAAAACATAAAATAAATAAGGGAATAAATAAATGCATTTTGTTTTTTATGTAAAACTAGTTGTTTTTTTGTTGCAACATGCTATGCAAATCAATATTGGTGATAATTTTTTAATTCATTTGTGTATGTATATGACTTATAATGGAAATAATAGCTCTACAAACACTCATATTCATTTTTTATCACCAATTTGAAAAAATGTTTGAATATCATTTTTTTGGCTTGCGGGCTTGATGAACTTTCTGGAAAAAAAGTCGGGACAGTCATGTTTTGATGGACCAAAAATGAATATTTTTAAAACCTGTTTCTACCCTAGATAGACCTTGATGTCTACTTTCTAACCCAATTTGAATCAGTCAATTTGGATTTGAAACGAAAAAGTTAGAACCAAAACATTGACCGGATGTCTAGCGGGCAGCTCAGGAACAGAGTTGGGATAGTCAGTTTTTGGAGGTCTAAATGACCATATTTTTAAAACCTGTTTCTATCCTAGATAGCCCTTGATGTCTAATTTCTAACCCAATTTGAATCAGTCAATTTGGATTTGAAACGAAAAAGTTAGAACCAAAACATTGACCGGATGTCTAGCGGGCAGCTCAGGAACAGAGTTGGGACAGTCAGTTTTTGGAGGCCTAAATGACCATATTTTTAAAACCTGTTTCTCTGGTAGATTCCCCTATGAATCTAGTTTCCAATGCAATTGGAATCACTCATTTTCGATATCATATGGGGAAGTTATGATCAAAATACTGACTGTCTATCGTAAATTAGCACCCTTAAAACTCTGTTTTTCCGGATGTTCCTTACAGTATTTGACCTATCAATTCTTCTTGTATTCAAAACCTGTTTCTATTGGAGATAAATAAATGAATCTACTTTTATTTCCAATTTGAATCATTCAAATCCGACATCAAATGAAGAATCTATGCTTAAAACATTCACTGTTGTTCTAAGTGGGGTAAGCGAAAATGACTCTGTTATGCAGGTTGTTCTAAGTAAAATTGACATATAATATCATTGAATTTTTAAAACCTGTTGCTATTGGAGATTAACCTTTGAATTAGCTCTCATTTGGCTTTGGAATCACTCAATTTGGACGAAAAACAAAGAAGTTGTGACTAAAACACTGCAGGTTAGCATGATTGGCCACTGCTCTCCCGCAGGTAACAAATAAATTTTACTGTTATTTTCTCCGTGGATTTGTTTTACAGAGTAACTACTTGTTAGTTTTTTGCATAATTCTTGGATTAGGGGAGCCCGCGCACCTCTTTCTCCATGATTTAATGTTTTCTTGCAGGTAGACACTCGTTTTTTGCAGGTCTTGGGAAAATAAAGAAGGTCAATTTATGGACGAGTGATTTTTGAAAGAAATTTTATGAAACAAAGGAATTTCATCTAACTCATTACCCAACGGATTCATAATAGCAGAAATGAAGAATTGATTTCCATTTGAAGATTCATGTCATGTCTTTGCTGCCAAAACATTTTTCGAATAGATTATATTTTTTACATAATATCATAGCTGTTGTAACTTAATTTACATATTGTTTTTAAATAAAATGTTGTTTCTTTTCTAATTTCTCTTATATTTTGTGTTTCAGGTGTTGCTTCATTCAAAGTGTAACTCATCCTCAGCATCAATGCTGTGAACAGCGAATTTGTTTTTTTCACATTTGCATTTTCACATTTTTTTTATGTGTATTTTTGCTTTTTGGTGTGCATTTCCTTTGTTCCCTACACGGAACACCATTTTTTGAGTGTTTTTGCTGTTCCTTCAAAAGAGCAGCACTTTGGGAGTATTTTCGAGAGCAACCCTTCCTTCCTCTTGTGGAATTATTTTTAGTTCATCTCAACCACATTTTACTGATTCCCCTTCATGGCATGAAGTACACTATTTTTATGAGGACAAGAATTATGGATTCTATTGAAGCGAGCTAATATCATTCACGTTATGATCTTTAACATGACAACTCCTTGATGATAGATTATTTTAAAAAGAGACACAATTATTTATATACTACTTTACTGCATTGTTTTCTGTTGAACATGATATTGATTGATCATCTTAATACCATGTTGGTTCCACCCTTCTGGATTATAATCTTCTCTGTCTGTAATAAATGAGATTATGGGTATATTTTTCTATTGACATGTTCAACTTCTTCCACCATCCCTGCTCTTAAGGAGTACCGAGCCTCCCTCTTTTTATCATAAAAATGTGTAATAATAACAAAATTTTGTTCACAGATGGAGGATAGGGGGTCTCATTACGAGCCAGCCTACCATGTTCATAAGGTTGTAAGAAAGTGACATTTCCATTATGGCCACCACACCAGGGTTATGATCCATTGGATAGTCAAATTATCCTTGGAACAGGAGGTCTCATCACGAGCCGGCCTAATCACTTTTGCTACATCCCAGTGAATGGCAGTGTGGTTATCTGGTTACCACGCCAGCACACTGATCTCTTCTGTAGAACAACAATGTAACTCTCTAGTTATAAATTGAGGATTCTGGCTCATATGGGTTAAAAAGCAACCCTGCCGAGGCTATGGACGCCTGCTGGCAGCAGCGGCTCTGCTTATGGTATTGAAGTTATATCTTATCGTCAATTATTACTATAATACCATTTTCTTATTTTTTCTTTTTATCAGAGAAGTTATTTCCTTAATTTTTTTTCCCTGTTTTGAACCTTTATGCATGAGAAATTGTTTTCAAATCAATCACATCATTTTCAGCTAGAATGCTGTCAGTTAAGCATCTTTTTAGCATATTGTCGTCCTTTTTCGTTTTGCATAAACTATCATCAATCCAAAGCGTCCTATCTCTTATTCATAACTATCTTTACACACTCTGCTCTCATTATAATCATAACTCTCGTTGTCCTATCATTGATATGTGTACTCTGTTTCATTTACTACTGTATTGTTCATTCCCTTGCCTTGCCGTCAACACAACACCTCTCATATGCTTTATGGTCATGGAATTCCTTTTTCAATTGGAGGGGGGAATGTCTGCATTATGGGATTGCATGTGATATGATTACTGCACTCTGCCATAACTTGTTGATTTGATAAGTTTTTCTGATTGAAATTTTTGCATGCATCTTATCTATTGCTTACACTATGGATTCAAGAATATTGTATGCAAAATAGTGCTTTGTTTACAGGAAAACAACAAGTATGGGCAGAATTCTATTCATAGCATGACCACACTATTGCACTTAACAGAAGAGGCTCGAGCAACTCGCGAACGTGAACAATTCTTCAGACATGATGTGCTTACCTGGATTCCACCTTTTGCATCACTTTCAGCACCAACTCTGCTTACATCAGCTTCAACAAATGCCAGTCCATATATGTCAGTCCACATCTTTGGAGGTAAAACTTGAGGTAAAATCGCATAATTTTCTGATTTATTACGAATTTAGGAGAATTTCATAAAAATCCATTTTGAGCATTATTTATCATCCTTCATTCCACATCTTTACCACTTTCCCTTTTTCAGCAGCATATCATTTTCGAGTATGGGGGAGTGTTCCTTTCATTCATTTCTTTTTTATGACCATGTTATTCATCTTCTTTATCATCCATTGCTATTCTTATTCACTCTCACCACCTCCCTTATTCCATGTTGTTTTACACCAAGCATAGAATTCAACAGCTGGTAGCAACCACCTCAATTTTTTCTAGCATCGCATGAGGGCATGCTAATTTTTCAGAGAGGGGGAGGAATTGCTACGCATGATGGATGTTTTCAATTTTCTTTCTCATTTAAGGTATACAATTTCATTTTTACACAATGCAGAAATTGATTTCCATAATATTTTTAAAAAACCATGAACTTAATTCTTGTGATTTCTGGAAAACACAGACGTATCATTAATACAAACCCAGATAATTTCAAGATAAATTGGTTCATAAAATTTCGGAAATCATGCACTCTCACCTACAGCCATTTTGTTTATATCTCATGATCTGTGCATCAAAACGATCTGATTTTTGGATCATAAAGGCATTCATATATTATAAATTTACTTGCCAAATTTCAACAAAAGCTGGTTTGTAGTTTTTGAAAAAATGGTTAATAAAGTTTGCTGTTACTTATATCATATTTTGTTGCAACTTCATACATATAGTTGAATGTCAATGTAAAATTGTTATGCCTTCATCAAGATTGCTAAAATTGAATATTCATTAATTAAGGAAGAATTCATTTGTTCTATCCATTTCATGAGCTGAGATGAACATATTTTTTATTGCTTGGTTAACACATGGGTTTTTGTCTTTGGGTTGCATGAGGACATGCAATATATTCAGGTTTTCGTTGCATGAGGACATGCAACATATCGAGTGTGGGGGCATGTTGGGCCGTTAATATGCCATTATTATTATCACTTGTGAACGCTTATTCCACCCATTTCTACCATTCTTCATCACGTCATTTATTATAATTTATTATTTAAATCCATTTTATGATGATTTATGCTTCTATGAATGAATGTTATTTATTCTCCTTTATTTCTAATAAATTGATGATTATGAATTATTTTATCAATGATATTTTTAATAAGTTGGTTATAACATTATTCACCATTTTTAGCCTCCAAGATAATTTCCAGATTGAAGATTTGATCATTAAAAGTGCCAACTCAGAAATGCGCTGGAATAAGGAGTGACAGTCTTGCGGTTGAGATTCTGAGCAAATGAAGACGAATCTGGAAAATCTGGAACATGGGTTTTGTTCAGAACGGACCCAATTAACTTTATCAAAGAACGGTTTGCCCAAATTCGGCTTGTACTGAGAGAAACGCAGGGTTCTTTGAGCACGATTTTCTCAGATCTGTGGTTGCGGCCGTCCTCCAAATCTCAGCTACAAAGCCAAATTCGACTTGCTGTTGTTAAAAGAGGGATGTAAATCTATTTTATTGTTGATCAATTGGTTGGAAGAAATTCAATATTATTATTAGAGATCCTATTTGCTATTTAATTTCTCCACCTTCTGATTATAAAAGGGGAAGCATGTATTGTGTATGAGGGGATGGAGAGACTTTTCTTATTGTAATTTGCAGAATTGTGCATCGGCTCTTGTTAAGAGAGTGTGAGATGTTTGTAAACATTATTGATGCCTGATTAATAAAAGAGTTCACTGTTGTTCCATTTCTCAAGCGCTGGAGTAAAGCACAGCAACGCTTCACCGGTGGTTGAGGGCCCGGCCCTGGTGGAGCGATCTGTTGTTTGTATTTCTATTAGTTTATTTCTGTTGTGTGAAGTTCATTTATTACAATTAAAGAATTGAGTTATTGCTAATTGGATCAAATACAGAGTCATTGTTATTCCATTCTTTACAAGAAGCATGATTCATGATTCAATTGTTATAAAATGTTGTTTTTCTGTATCTAATTCCAGTTGTTATTCCTTTTGTTTATGAATTATGATAGTTGATTGTTGCGTGGCTGTCGACAGGATTAAAGAGTAGAAATCTAGTTTGCTTGGTTATGAATTGAATTCACTGTTTATTTTACGCTGCTATTCAATTCCTGTTCATTGTTTTTAGATTGTTGTTCCTTTCCAGTTTGCGTTTTAGATTTCATTTCCTTTGAGTTGTTTTCACTTGCTTTGAGATCTCTAAACTGTAGAGGGCAGAGCTAATCATTCCAGGTCCCCAGATTTGGTCATCTCACATCGATTTCTAGGGGAAAGAGTTATTACTACTGCATCCCTAATCAATGTCTAGCAAGGTTGCTGTAGTGTAGTCTTTACATTTTTGTCATTTGTAATTAGATTTCTTTTCAAGCAGATTTCTTTTCAAGCATTTATTATTTCTGCATTTGTATTTCTATACTACATCTTCACAAACATTACTCTTGAGTAAATAGCCGCCTCAGACTGAGTACACTCTTGAAACAAAAAGTAGTCCCTGGGTTGACAATTAATGTGAGGTAATTAGGAGTTACAAAGACACCTTTTTATCGCTCCACGTCATATATTCATTCATTTATAAATAAAAACATGATGGGATTCATACATCATCATTTTCATAAAGCATGCTCATAACCAGCATATAAACAAAATAAATAATAAGGATACAACAGCCATAAATGCCACATATGAACTAGTACATGTGCACATAAAACACCAAGGAAGGGAACTCTTATTAATGAATATAGAAGCCAACCAGGTATGGGACTTCCATATCCACCCGAACATATATTAGTTGAACTAAATATCTCTTCATCCAATCACCCCTATGCCATATCCCAAGCATGAATGTGGGACTCAAACCCAAAAATAAACTAGGGCTTCTTGAGACTACACCACCTCATCCACATCAATAAAATCAAGATTTACTTCAATCCTCACCAGATCACTAGGCCATAAACAACCATGGATACCACTAGATTTATCCACCTACACCACGAGGAATTTTCTTGTCCCCTAGTCTCTAGGATTTATAGCAAATCCATAGTCTGGTACAAGGATCACTAGGCCATAATCGAGACACCACCCTCCAGGCTTTATCGTATATCCCTCCATTCACCGGCCAAGGATTCCTAGGCCTTATCAAGGGCACCCACCTCTAATATTTACAGTATATCCCGCCATTCACCAGTCGAGGATTCCTAGGCCCACTAAGGCACACAATACTTGATTTTACCGCAACCCACAATCTATTTTAGGCTTTAATAGGCAAGTTTCTTTACCGCAATCCATAATCTGGTTCAGGGATCACTAGGTCATGTGTTCTTTCATTCAGATATCCACCTCATTCAGTTTTGAATCCATCCAGCAATCCAGCTTAACCAAAACATGAGAACCCCATCACGCCATGGCTATCCAGAAATGGCAAGGCAAGGTTGAAGAACATTATGACACCTGGAAAAACCCATTCCAATAACAAAAAGAGAACCAATAACACACATGCATAACCATGCATTATAAATCTATCAAGGAAATCACACATGTAAATCGATACCTGCAATTAAAATCATTGTAGTTGTTTGATATTGCTCTTCCTTGCTTGATCTTTTCCTCATCTTTGCCTTATTTTCCTTTCTTGATCCAATGTTGAAGTGTTCAAAGAAAACTATAAGTTTCCAAGAGTGTGAGAGAGAGAGAATAGAGAGAGAGCTCCAAAATTGAACTAGCAAAAGGTACCAACTGATCCTCAGAAGCCTTTTTATGAATGAGGCATTTATTTTCTTCATTTTCCATCATTTTCCATCATTTTCCTTCATTTTCCTTCATTTTCCTCCTCACATGCAACCTGTGACATTTCACCATCCTTTTCTCCTAATTTCCACTATTTTCATAAATAAAATGCAAATTAATGTTGCTTTGTCTTTCCAAATCATTTATCATTGCCTTTGTCAATTTCCGTAGCCATAATAACCAAAATGAACACCCACACTAGGATGTTTTTCCCAACATTCATCTTGGAATAAGTGTACCATAACCATGGTTATTATTTTTCCTTCATTAACTTTTATTACATGGAACTTTAACCCAAGTTGTTATATTAAGGATCTAAGATCGGAGACAGGCCCCCCCACATTGATATAATAGTCTTCGCAAAATCTTGCATTCATATTTTTAACGGGGTCATGATCTAAATACACAGTGGGAAGAATTAAGAACTGAGGCATTTCCCATTTTTATAGAAGTCCATCACCTGGCAAGATATAGGAGATTGAATCAAATTTTCATCAACAAATAATCATCAAGAAATAGACTTGAGGTGATGTGTCCCATGAAGTATTTCCCCATAAGGTTAAAATAATTCCAAGCGAGGGAAGTTTCGGGATGACAAGGATTGAGATGATGTGGAGGATCCAATGACATGGAGAGCGTGGGGATGAGGTGGACCCAACATATTGGACAATAAGTAGTTAAGTGGAAAACGGTATGTGTGCTTGTACATTATTAACATTGCATAATATTGTTTTGTGGTCTAGTTTTGTTTAATCCATCTAACTAAGACAAAGGCATTCATGTTTATATAATTACCATGTATAATTTTAAGGAAAAACCCTTAAGGATCTAAGATTAGATACATAGACGCCCACATTGACATAATAGTCTTTGTAAAATCCTGCATTAATAATTTTAACGAGCCTATGATTGAAATTGACAGGCAGAGGAGCTAAGCATTTAGTCATTTTCCCTTTCGGTAGAAGCTCGTCACTTGATAGGAGCCGAGAGACATAATCGAATTTCCATCAAAAAATAATCTTCAAGAGATAGGCCTAGGTGATGTGTCCCAATAATTCTTTCCTCGAAAGGTTAAAATAATTCCAAGTGAGTAAAGTGTCAAGATGACAAGGCTCGGGATTAGGTGGAGGAGTTGGTGGCATGGAGAGCGTCGAGATGTTGTGGACCCAACATATTGGACAATAAGGAGTTAAGTGGAAAAAGGTATGTGTACCATTGAAAGGATTGAATTCGGGGACCACATAGACATAAATTGAGGGTGGTGATTGACAGAAATATTCACATCCCATAATTTGTCTCCTCAAAGAAAAAAATTTGTGCATCAAGTGGAATATTTGGGGTGACTTAAAGCCGAGATGACGTGTAAAGATAGCGATGTGTGAAATTCCTGGGAGATGTTGAGAACTTTTATTGGAAGAAAATACTGACAAGGGGGCGCGAGAGCTTTTGGCTCCTACCGGAGATAATGACTTTCATGTTTTTAAAAAGGGCTTGAGTATGACAACTGATGGAATTTGGGAACGATAGTTGACAAGAGTAAATTGTCATTCCATATAGTTTGTCTCCCGGATCATTCACTTGGGCGCACTTTGGAACATGTCGCGGTGACTTAAGCCCGAGATGAGATGTATGAGTAGGTAAATAACTACATGCCAAGGAAAATTTTAGGGACCGGGTTCTATGGTGTGGTCGTGTAGCATAGAGTAGGAGGAAAATGTAAAGTACTAGGAGCTATAGAGTGGGTCACGCTTGTGTAATAATGCATAAATCTTGGTCTCGGTGGCTATTACAAAAGGCTTGAGCCTAGTGGTTTTAATATAAGCTATTCCCTTTCCCTTTTTTACTATATATATATATATATATATACTTCAGGGCTATATAATGAAATATCTCGATTGTGGTGTTTCTGAAGTGGGATTGACGATCTAAATTCAAATCAGATCGAATATATATTTAAATTCTAGGCCTTCATCAAAATTTCTCCAATCTCGGGTCCTCTTAAATGAATTACTTTTTAATTTTTATTCTAGGCATATATTATAGGGATTACACTGTAAGTCTATTTTTTGATCACTTGAATCGTCTTGCATTAGACATGATTAGCACTCTATATGAGCCAAAAAAATGGGATATGATTTCTTTGGATGTAGCTCATACTCTTTTGTATCTTTATTGTACCATCTCAACACAAATTTTACTAATATCAAAATCCTCTAGCTTCAATTAAAAAAAACAAAAAATAAAAGAAAAACATATACTATTATTTGTTAGAAATATGTTTTCATTAATGGAAAAAGTGATTAGGATGAAGGTAGAAGCAGAGATAATTTCCAATTATGTTACAGGCCATGAAGGATATGGTGTGGGATCTTTGAAACCATTTCTATCTCATAAGATCACTTCAAACACAATCGATACCCACTCAGATGTATAGAGCTCTTAAAGAGATTTCCAATGGTATGAGGAAAATTTAAAATGGCCTCTTGGATTGAACATTATGACCAATAAAATTTTGTATCCGCAAAATTCAAATATTGCAAATCTATCACTGGTAGAGGACCATTGGTGCATGTTTTATTTTGGTATTTTACAAAACATGGTAGAGTAATTTAGTGAAGTTGTTATCCAAAGGATCGGGAAAACGTGGCCTATACATCAATATAGTGAGAATTGTTTGATTGGTCAATGGTCGAGCCCCACATAACATCTCACCCCAGCAGGTGGTGTCCCTGGAAGGTTCAAAGGAGAACGCATAAAGGAACACCTAAGATGACGTAACTTCGGGGGAAATAAAAAAGTGCAAACGAATTTGATTGGTGAAGTGTTCAAATAGCAGGCAGTCCCCAAATCCATAGAACCCTAGCGGAGTTTTCTCCAGAAGGTTGAAGGGTGCGCTCAAAGGAGAGTTCCTAGGATGATGCAATCCTGGGAGGCTTACCCTGAAGGAAATTAGAGTTGTGCATAAATGTGATGCTCTAGGATGATTAAGCCTCGTGCTAGTGTGGAAAAGAGAAGTAGTTCACAAGGACCAATAGAAAGGAAGTCAATCTAATATGGCAGTCGATAGTATAAAATACTTGAATCTGGTGGTTTTATGTTAAAATATTTAACAAAGAAAAATGTTGAAAAACACAAGGCCAATGACCCTTTTTCTCTCTCCTCTCTAACAGACACATAGAAAAATTTTAGTGGACAGTGACGATGTGAGCATGGAGTTGGTATAGGGGACACACGGCAGGTCGATTGAGTGATTTTGGGTATCCTAGTGGGCGAAATATGGGTGACATGTGTCACAACTCATATGGAACCATGTGACATTGGTGAAATTAGTATGACATCATCCAGGAAGGGATTTCCCAGAATATTTATAAGGTGCACAGGTAGGAAGCTCTCAGATGACTAGGTGTCGGGTGCATGTGGCATCGAAAATTTAGCCTGGGTTGTTCGTTGATTGGTGTGCAGTGTAGTGGGTGGACCCACATGGACATTTCATCCTGGACCAACGACCCCAGAAGGTTTGTAAAGAGTACAAAAGAGGTACCACCAGGCTAACATAGCTTCGGGATGAGATGAGAGCCTATGACAGAGTAGGAGCCAATGGAGGAAGGCGCAAAGTGGTCCCACAATGAACACGCCATCCTAGAGGATTAATCCCAGAAGAGAAAATAAAGGCACATAAAGGAAATTGGTTAGGATAAAAGGCCTGGGAGACGGAAATATGGTAGAAAATAGTAGAGCGAAGTTTGAAGGCTTGAAGAGAACATTTAGATGACTTGATAGAATCAAGAAAAGGCCAAAATAAAATATTCATGCAAACAATCAAGTGAAAGAGAACTAAATTTCATTAACCAAAAATATCAGTCCAAAATCATTTATAAGCATACTTGAATCTGCAAGATAAGGAGGTCTGTGAGCAAGTGTGTTGGTGAGATGGATTGATGTTGTTGGTGAGTATGGTGAATTGTTCATTAATAAGATATTATTTAATGTGTTTGTAACGGTGCTCTTGGTGAGTGTTGAAGTGAAAAATTGACATATTTTGTAAAATGGAATGACTTCATGATTATGAGTATGGAAATTGTATGAAAGATGAATCATTGAGGTCATGAAATTTGTAGCTTGCGTATCAGGGGTTGTAGCTCCTTCCAACATTTGTTGGTAAATACTCATAAGGGTTGAAGCTCCCTTTAGTGGTATTTGATAAACTTAGGGGTTGTAGATCCATTTAGTTGTAGTTGATAAATCAAGGAGTATTTTCTTCCTGTTGGTTGTAGCCATAGAACTTTGTAACAACAAGTTGAAGCTTTCCATTATGAAAAATTTGAAGAAAAGTTTGAAGAATCCATGTTTACTATTTGTGCATTGTTTGTTTCCATGCTCATATAAATTAGTTTTTGGAAATTTTATTGGTGTCCTAATGTCATTGTAAGTAAAATAAATTTGTAAATTCCTAAAGACATCCAACCCCCCCCCCCCGCGCCTCTCATTATTGTCCAGGTTTATAACCATTAGTATCAGAACAACTAGTTTCCTTCAGTATCATTTTAACAGCTAGAAGGAAGATCAAAGACCATGCCAAACTAGGAAGGAGGATTTACCAATAGGGCATCCATGTTCAATGGAACAAACTATTTGTTTTGGAAAGTTAGGATGAAGGCCTATATTCAATCACTTGGAGCTGATGTATGGGATTTGGAAGAAGAATAATATCAAAATCTTCCGGCATTGATTACTAAAGATCACAAGATGTATTTCACGTGAAATTCTAAAGCTATTAATTCACTACTTGTTGATATACTTGAATCATAACTAGTCAAGGTTATGGATTGCTCAACAACAAAGGATATTTGGGACAAGATGAGAAGTTTCTATGAAGGTGAAAGCAGTGTAAATAAATCTAAACTTCAATGTTTTAGAATGAAATTTGAATCTTTAAGGATGCTTGATGATGAATATGTTGCAAAGTAATTGTTAAGTGTTGATGAAGTTGTGAATACTATAAGAGGCCTTGGTGAGAAACTACAAGAACTTGTAGTTTTTCAAAACGTGTTGAGATATCTCCCTGAGAGATTTAATCCCAAGATATCAACCAATGAGGAGATGACCAAGTTTAAGACTCTCACTTTGGACCAATTACTTGGTACTCTCACTGCTTATGCGATGAGGATTTCAAATAGAAATCCTGCAGCAAAGGATTCAGCCTTCAAATTAAATAAGAATCCCAAGGAAGAGCATGATGATTCTTTTTGTGAATCAGATGAAGAATAATCCAAGTTTGTGAGGAAGCTCAAGAGAGGCTCGGGAAAGTATAAAGGTAAGTTACCTTTTAACTTCTTTAATTGTGGTAAAGTTGGTCACTATGCTTCCAAGTGTCCTAAAAAGAAGAAAAATTAGTATGATCTTAGAGAGGAGTTTAGGAAAGTTCAAAAGGAAAGGAATAAAGATAAAAACAAGAGCTTATACACCCAAGATGCCAGCTCATCTGAAAGTGGATGTATTCAATCCCTTGATGAGGACATATATGATGAAAGTCCAAAATAATTAATTCTTATGGATATATGCAATATGGAAGTGAAATTTATCTATTTTGATTAAGAAGAGGCTTAGGTTTACTTAGAAGGATATTTAGTCAGTGCTCTTGAAGAGATTGAAAGGTTGAGAAAGAAAAATAAAACCCAAAAAAAAAAAAAAATCATTATTAAATATAAAGTGGAATATATTGAACCTCTACTACTGTAAATTGAAGAAAACAAGAAGATTCAAGAAAATTTAAATCAACGGCTTAGTGAGAATAATCAAGCATGTGAAAGGCTTGATAGCAAAGTTGTAATCCTAAGAAAAGAGTTGGGAAAGAAAATTCCTAGACCCAACTAAGTTTTAATAAGAATTTTGGAAAGGGGATTGAAAATGTAAACGATCTTCTGGAAGCATGGAGAGCCTCCACCAATAGAATGGACTTAGATTTGAGGTCGAGTCTAGCTCAACAACAGAGACAAAGGGAAAGAATTCAATTACCTTTATGCAAGCAACCAAAATTGAATACAGTGAAACAACAAAACAAGGGTCAATGTAATATCAAAAAGATAAAGTTAGCACTCAGCCCAATAGTCAGCAAGAGACAAATCAGCTACAACCCAATAAGAGGAGTAATTTTTCTCAGCAAAAGAGAAATGTTGGAGAGGAAAATCGAAAAACAAAGAGGGAAGCCCAACAAAGAATCATAAATCGATTTGCTTCTAGGTATGAAGACATATTTCCGATCTATTGTTTTACATGAAGAAATTTGCAAGGTGAATTTACCATATCGGAAGGTCATATCAAGAAGAAAAAATTATCAGCATAATCAGTCAATCAGATAGAAGATGAGCAGGCCCATGTACAACAATTTTCTTTCTCCTTTGAAAATTTTCATTCCATGCTTTAATTGTCAAAATTCTGGGCATAGAGCAATTGATTGTAGACTTAACAAGAAGAGGTTTGATCCAATAATGGAGCAAACAAGCCATGGGTCCAAGGTCTGGAAGGAAAAGGAAAATCCAGAAAAATGTAATTTTTTTTGTGTGCTCATAATGAAGGTTGTAATTGGTATGTGTACAATGGTTATTCTAGGCACATGTCAAGGGAAAGAAGTATGTTTTTGACATGGAAACCAGTTAAGAAAGCAAATGTGACATTTGGTAATAATGCACCTGGTAATTTTGTCAGAAAAGGAATCATCAGCCTATCTAATGGAAGAGATAAAGCTAAGAATGTTTTATTTGTTGATGGGTTAAAGCATAATTTACTATGTGTGTCCCATATTTATGACCAAGGCTATGATGTGATTTTCAATGCTAAGAATTGTCAAATATAGTCTGCAAGCACTAGTGAAGTAGTAGTTGAAGTTATGAGGATAAATAGCAATGTATATGTCCTGAAAGAGAAAATAGAGAGGTTTTTCTTGTCAAATATTGATGAGAGTTGTTTGTGGCATAGGAGACTTGGACATTTTAATTTTGATCAAATAGTTAGATTGGGAAAGAATAATGTTGTCAAAGATTTTCCAAAGCTTCCAAAACCTAAGTATACTACATGCAAATCTTCTCAGTTGGGTAAGCAAGCTCAAGTGATATTCGAGTCCATGGAGAGCTCATCAACTAAGCCATTATGTTTAGTACGTATGAACTTATGTAGACCCTCAAGAACTAAGTCACCCACGGTTATATGGTATTTCATGCTTATCATTGATGATTTCAGCAGAATGATGTGGTTTGCATTTCTCAGTGAAAAATTAGAATATTTTGAGAAGTTTAAAGACTTTAAATCCATGGATGAGAATGAGACAGATTGTAAAATCAAGAGTATAAGGTCTCATAATGGAGATGGGTTTAATTCAAATAATTTTGAGTATTTTTTCAAGAAGCATGGCATCAAAAGGCATTTCGCTATAGTAGAGAGTCCACAGTAGAATGGTGAAGTAGAAATAACCAATAGATTTGTTGAGCAGTTAGCTAGAGTAACGATGGGAGAAAGGAGTGCTCAACAATGATTTTGGGATGAATCCATTCACACATCAGTGGTGATTCTCAACAAAGCACACTTAAAACCAAATAGTATTAATATTCCTTGTGAGCTTTGTTATGGAAGACCTGCAATAGTCAAGCATTGCAGAGTTTTTGAAAGAAAGTGTTATATCAAGAAGTATGATGAAAATCTTGGTAAGCTTGATGCAAGGGTCGATGATGGTATTTTCTTAGGATATTCTCATAATAGCAAGGACTATAGGTTCTACAACAAAAATACAAAGAATATTGTTTATTGTATGGATGTCAAAGTGGATGAGTTATTGAATATGAAGTCAATCAGCCAATAAATAATAGCTCCATTGATCCAATTAACAATGATGATAAGGCCAATGAGTCACCTTCAGATGAAGACAATGAAGAGTCCCCTAGTCCTCAAGCCAAATACCCTTCAAGTTATGTGCAAAACACCATCTATCTAATCAATTTTTTGGTGATTTAAACACAGGTGTACATACAAGAAGGAAGGTGCTAAACCCCCCTACACAAGTGGCACATATGTTACACCATTTTTTAGGTCATCTAACTCATTATCATTAGATGAACCCAAGTACACCATGTAAGACCAATTTACCCTAAGTAAATTGTTTTCACTAAGTGCTCAACAATATTTGTTCATATTTCCTGTCACATTTAACCCAAAACAAGGAAATTTAATTAAATAAATCATTATTTATTTAATTATTTCCTAGGAATAAGTTATTCAAATCACTATTTAAATAATATTCCTAGTTAAATTTGAATAAATCATTCTTAAATAATTAAATAAATCATTATTTATTTAATTATATTCCCACCATCTCCCTAAAATAATAAATAAATCATTTATTTATTTATTGTTTATAAATAAAGGAATTAGCGCTAAGTCAAAAGACCTTTTCCCTCCAACAAATATAATAAAATATTCCTAAAATTTGACTCTAAATTTGATTAATAATATTTTATTCATGCCGATTCTAGAACACCCCAATATTTTGTTATAAATAGAAGGGTTTTCCCCATTCATTAGTCACCTTCATTGCATTAGATCACATTAGATCTACTCTTGGTCACCATTTTCCATTTTTGCCTTGTGAGCTCCCATTGAGTTCTATGTTTGTCTGGGTTTTCAACCACAATAAGAGAGAGGAATTTTAGATCTGAAACGCTGAGGACTTTCAAGAACCCATCCCATTAAGGAGAACCAGAAAACACCTTTCTTGTTTTCCTCTCAGATGCCCCATTCTTTAATATAAAATAAAATATTCTTTTAAACACATTGTTCTTGTCTCGTCTATTGGATGCATGGAGCCATATTGTATTTTATCTGCTTAATGTCTTTTATGCTTAGATCTCGATTTGTGCAACATTATTTGGATCATCTAATTATAGATTTAAAGATGTTAGGGCTATTTGTTATGCGTAGCTAAAGTGATCTTTTACGACGAAAGAATCATACTAACAATTGGCGACTTCACACGGGTTTTCTTTTGCGACCGCTGTCGTTTTATATATTCCTGCATATCCAACTATTTCAAACCCTAGGGTTTCTCTTCCATTTTCTGTTTTTCCTATTTTTATGGTGCTTTCCACCTCTAAAACCCTCAAACAGTCAAATTTTTAACTTCCGTGTGTTTCTGGTCTTATTGCATAGGTGACAGACATCAGCCATAGCTGAGACGACAAATTTTTCTGAAATCTGCCGCCGAGAGAGCCAGATCTGTAGGTCGCACTTATCGGCCCAAAAAGTGTGACCTAGCCTTGAGTTCACACTTTTATGCCCTAGATATGCGTCCTGGATAGCAAACAGGTCAGAACCTGTGACCTGCACTTTTTTCTGCAATTTTCCAGAACTTTTTCTGGGTTTGTCTGAAGCTTCTGTCAGGGTTTTCCAGCCTCTGTCTCCACCCATTTAGACTTGTTTCTGATCTGTTTCACTCAATTAAGTGGGAATCTTGTCCCTTAGGGCTCTAGCACCCTCCACTTTTTGTGGGAGAGTTTTTGGTGTTTCAGAAGTCTGAATTTTCAGAGTTTCAGCCTCATTGCTTTCAAATCTGATACCTTAGTTTCAGATCTCTTTAGATCAGCTCTTCCCCCTTTCAAATCACCTCATATAGTTTTTTTTGGGTTCATTTCTAGGGCCGCCTCATTGTCCCTTCTATTTTTAGTTGATCTCCCCCTTTTTAGCAGCAACCTTGCCTCTACCTCTTTGCTTCTCAGTGCACCTCTTTTCAGCAGATTTCTCCTTTAGATACCTGTCCCTCCCAACCTTAGATCTATTGGCCTCTTTTTAACGTGCTTTGCTTCATTTTTTCCCTCTTATAGACTAGTTTTGAGATACCCGCCTTTTTGGGTTAGATTGATGCATTGGTAGCTGTTAATTCTCTGTTCTTTTAGTCTTATTTACCGCAGATTTATTTTCAGTTACGCAGCACACTTTTTCTTTTACTCTCAAAATGTCTGGGTTTAAACAATTAAAATTAACGCACGCCACACACTGACCCTAAGTGAAGAAGAGCCTGGTTAACGTCGCCTGGCAAAGACTTTAAAATCAATTGTCACTGCACCTCTCCACCCTTGACCTCACTTGATTTTGTCCCTCCTTACCCCTGTCGGTTTTTCTTCTTCCCATCATCATTGCGCCCCCAAAGCGCTTCTCCCAGAGACTTCTTGGCCTTCACCCTCAGTTTCCGGTCGGTCGACTTCCTCTTTCCCGTCGTCCTCGAGTAAGTCATCCCCTGAGTCCGCACTCCAACTCTTCCTCTGATTGTTCGGGTTCTCCCCCTACTTCTGGTTCTCCCTCTCTTACCTTCACCATGTCTAGTTCAAGACCTAGCCCTAACCCCAGTTCTACCGCTGGGTCCGTTTCCAGTGGAATCACTATGGGACCTACCTCGACTGCCCCATTGCTCCCTTATATGGCTGGCCCCAGTCTCCCCAACTTCAATCAACTCATTAATGACCCTATTTGCCACGATGTTAGTTGGCCTGCTATGCCAACCAATATGCCCTCTGACATTCCCAAGTTCGAAGGCCTTACTAGCGAAGATCCCTCCAACCATATCCGATATTTCCACATGTGGTGTTCCTCCAATTCCATCACCGATGAATCCATCAGTATTTGTTTGTTCCAACGCACGCTTACCAGCAAAGCTTCTAAATGGTATGTTGATCAAGCCAACTCTTCCCATACCACCTTTACGACCATTACCCAAGCCTTTTTATCCTATTTCCAGCTTCCTCTCCGATACAACATTGGCACTGAACTCTTAACCTCTTTTCATCAATCCTCTTCGACCCGCCTTTCCGCTCATGTCCAAGAATGGCGACGAAGACGGAGCTTGTGTCGCGCCCCCCCCTTTGAAGATCGGGTTTACATGGATTGGTTCCTTCGCTCTCTCTTACCTCCCATTGGCAAAGATGTCGCATCTCATTTTCCCCAAACTGAAGAAGCCGCCCTCCAAATAGCCTTGAAATATGACCTCATCTACGCCCAATCCGGTTATGTTTATACCATCCTTCCTGACCTCCCCAAGCCTGGTGGTCCTAATGCCTCAGGGGCATCTCACTCTGCCGACGGTATCATTGGAGCCCTGTCGCATACCTCTGCTCAACCTCCTGTGGGCTATGGTTTCCCTCCAAGAGGGGCCAGCCCCTCCGACATGTTCCCCCCTCCAGGTAACATGTATCTAGGATATGGCATGCCTCCTCCTTTTCCCACCCTCCTGATTACCTCAATGTTTCCCATCCTACCCCATATCCGTTCCTACAACCTGGTGTCCCTGCTGCTCCAACATTTGGACCCCCCACTCCCTTGCCTTCTCCACCCCCACATCCGCATTTACTACCCCCTGCCAGGCAAATATTTGCACAGCAGGGGGCACCTAATCCTCTTCCTTCTCACAGAAAAAGGAAAGGCAATCAATCCAATTCTGGTAGTCGTGGATCCAATCCTTCCAGTATTGACCCTACCACTTCCAACCACCCACAGGGCTCCCAGCCCAAGCCGGACAGGCCGCTTCGCACCAATACGCCTTGTTCGTGTTTCAGTGTTTATGGTCATTACACTCATGATTTTCCCTTATTATCACAAATGCAGCAGATGTGGGAGTCCCAGGCCACCGTACGGGGTCAACACTCCTCCCCTACTATCCCTCCAAATCTCGTTCCTTCTCAACCTGTTTTGTTTACTAATCCTTTCCCTCAACAAGGATTCATGGCCACTCAACCTCCTCATGCCCCAGTAACCACTCAATCTTCCCCTTCTGGTTCCTCCGATTACCAGATTCTCATGATGACCTCTGACCAACCACTCACCGTCGACCTCAACCTTCAAACTCGGTCCCACCAGTATTCCATGTCTCCCGTTCCATCTGTCTCCGAGTCTCCATCTTTAGGTCCTACAGAGCCTCTGTCGATACCCAATGGTCCCTTCCAAATCCCTCCGCCCAAAGCTGAGGTTCATCCCAGGACTCCTAAGGGACCATTACACTGAAATGCTGCCTCTGGTCGGGCTTCCCCTTCATACATCATCGTAGATGATCTGGCACACTCTCCCACTGCCATTTCAACACTGGAACTCCTCCAGTCGTGTCCTTCTCAAAAGAAGGCTCTACTATCTGCCGTGGGTGCTATAGATCCTAATGATGACCAATTGATTGTTTTCGACGCCCGTCAGTCAGACCATCCTCCTCTTCCTCCTTTGGTTGCTTTCCAAATCCCAGTCAAAATCCGAAACGCCAATGTTGCTCAGTGTATTATTGATGAGGGGGCATCTACCTGTGTAATGTCTACTTCAGTTTGGAAACAACTTGGATCCCCTAAGCTGGCCCCTTCCACAATCACCCTTCGTGCGTGGGATGGCCATGCCTCCCAGCCCATTGGCCTCTTTCGTAATTGTCCTATCACCCTTGCAAGTAAGACTGTTTGTGTCGACGTGGAAGTTATCGACGCCCCTCTTTACTACAACATTATTTTGGGGCGTAGTTACACCTATGCCATGTCTGTCGTCCCATCCGCATTCCACCGCAAGATGTTTTTCCCTCATAATGGAAAAATTGTCACGATTGACCAGTTAACTTACCATGAACCAAACTCTCAGACCTCCCCTGAGTCCACCATCTCTTCTGTCACCAATAAGCCAACTGTTGATTCTTTGACCAGTGTTTCCCCTAGCATCTACAAAGACTCCTCCTTTCTTGGCACTTTTCCTGGTCCTCCTCCTCCTCCTGTCTTTGACCCCAGTTTAGCGCATGTTTGCATGATGCAATCATCTCAGGCTGGCCTTTCACAGCCTTCTTCGGCTAGTCAGCAACTCAATCTTGCCTACCGCAACCTGCTCCTAGCCCTTCGCTTCAGTCGACTGACCCTTTTTTACCTGGACCTTCCCATCCCCCTCACACTCAGGAACCCCCCTACCCTCCTGAGTCGGTTCCCTCAGGTCTCCATCACATGGGCATCGTTCCTCCTGGTCATTACCCCATAGGTCAGATACCTTTCCTTGGTCCCCCTCTCGGCGTCTATTTGGTTCTCGTCATGGCCACCCTTTCCCTCCCTAATTTAACCTTGGGAATTCCGGTATGGTATCTTACTCCTCCAGCCGAGACCCCTCCAGACCACCCCAAACCATACATAGCTGTGACACCAGTGCAACCGATTCCCTTCGCTTCTTCCACTGCTACAGTGCCCCTAGCCCCTCCACAGGACCCTCCTCATGCTGTAGGGAAGAAAACAAAAACTCGAAAGGGGGCATCCAAAGACAAGGTCACCGCACCCGACCCTACCCCTCCCCCACCCGCCAAACCTTGCACTTTGTGTGATGGTATCGCTCATCCCACCCATACTTGTCCTGAGTTGCCCTGTATCCAACCCATGGCTAAATTTTTATTCCCTGAATCTACGGTCCCTAAAACCTCTATTTCTTCCTCATCCATAGCCAAGAACCCAAAGACTCTTCGCACCAAAAAACCCTGTGCTATGTGTGGTGTCCATGGCCATTAATCTCACCATTGTCCTCACCTCACGCATTACCGAGCCTCTTTAGAGGTCATTCGTGAGTACGAAATTGAACAAAACCAATCTTCCTCTCCCATACTTGCTCAATATGCATCAGGTCTACTCGAGGATCCCCCTGCTACCATTGAAATTCCTCCCCCTGATGTTGAGATGTCAGAACATGCTGCTCCCCTCCTATACCTATCATCATCCGCATGACCCTCGGAGTACATTCCTTCTGAATCCACTCCATCTGTTCTGCTTGATCCCCCTTCAGACACTTCCTTGGGCTCTTCATGTTTTGATCATCTTTTTACCTGTTCTTCTGTCATTCCCCGTGATGACCCGTATCTGCGCCTCTCTTCCCATACTGATGATTTCGGTAGCTTTGCAGTGTCGTCTGGTCTCCTTGACCCTTCCATTTCCTCCCATAATCATGATCATACCATCTGTATCTTCGATATTCTTCGCAGCCTGAGTACCCATTCTTCATCCGATAGTTCTCATTCATCTCCCTCTCGTCGATCTGTGAGTCCTAGACTTCCTACCCGGACTTCTCCCTCCCATAGCCGTCAATGGATGTCTATCCTCTCCTCACGTTGTCATCCTTTTGCTCATCCCTCCCATTTCTTGTCTTGTGACACTATTACCTCGGCCCTCTCGTCCACTCATTATCTTGGCTATGCCGATGGGGCAAGTCACTATTCCCAGAATCTCACTTCTGTAGCATGGGCCATCTTTACCCCCTTGCATACCCTGGTTCTTACAAATGGGGTCTGCATTGGTAACGCCACCAATAATCAGGCAAAATATGATGCAGTACGCGGTCTCTTAGCCAATGCACTCTCTCATCACATCCTCCATCTGCATGTTCATTTAGATTCCCTCCTTCTTGTCCTCCAACTTAATGGTGTCTATCGTGTGCATAACCCTATCCTGTTTAGAAAATATTTATGAGTGAAACTTTTGATACATGAATTTAGATTCATTACTTTCAACCATGTCCCTCGATGTCAAAATCACTATGTAGATCAAATCGCAAATCATGTTCTAGACTGGAATTTATCACACACACGACAATAACATTTCACATCATCAACAAAATGTACATAAATCATATATATCATATAACATGTGTTTTTAGAGTCCATTTTCTCTTAAACATATGACATGCCCATAGCATGGTACAAAAAACAAAACTACACGATGGGGGGCACCACTTGCCCCTACAAAACCAGTGGGGGGCACCATCTGCCCTACATCTAATCACTCTCTGGAGGATCCCGAGCCAACGGCTCTGCTCCTGCAGCTCGTAGATCACGCACAGTTTGACCGGCCATCGCCATGCGTCGCATGATACCTCACCATTCCGAGGCTAGCCCAATAAATAACTCTATGTATTGGTCGTCTAAATCCCGCCAACCATGCTCCGACACACCAGTCAACAACCCCTCACATCTATGACGGATGTCCTCCACATGAGCGGCCATATCCTCGTTCTGTGTTGTCCTTGATCCACTTGAACCTGTAGCTCCTGCCACTACCGGTCGTCCCATATATCTGGCCAGTTTTACCAGAGCTATATCTGCATTCACAAACATCTAAAGATTAGTACCATCAATACTAGTCACAAACTCTAAAATACACATCACAAATTAGTTGCTTGTCACTTACCATCGGGCCCCCACACTCGACCAGGCGGAAGCGGGAAGTCCAGATCTCCCCAATAACTCATCCCACTGTACGGATAGTCGTCTATGTATAATGGCATCTGATCCCAATGGGCGAAGAACTCTGGTCGAAACACCCGTCGGACCGCCCCGCCCCCTCCTCTACATAGTAATCGTCCCCATCGATGCATCCGGGGCTCTCTCGGACCTTCATCAGGTAACCTTATACGAGGTCGCAAGGTCGGAATATTCTCAAAGAAGAAAGAACACAACACCATCCCATAGGCACAATCATGATTCACTTGCTGCTTGCATAGCGACAGTTGTCGTTTCACTGACACCAACATCATCTGGGCCCACCCATAGTAGGTCCCCCCCAACACACTCTCTACAATCATCATCTGCCCTCCAGTGATGTGATGGAATGCCTGGCTCCCCAAGACCCGTAACACTACTATGGCCACTGCCCGGGTCTCCAACCTCTCTAGATCCCCAATGGATATTTGAATCCCTTTGACTTGGACACCTGGTCAACAATGTCGCTAAAAAAACTCAATAATGTTACGCCCCCGTGGTAACACTGGTTGCGTATTTCCCACCATCCCTAATGATGGGAGACCAGTCAAGAAATATAAATCCTAGACCGTCAGCTCGATCCTGTGCCCCTGCACTATAAACGCCTCATGATCTGGATCCCAATAACTAATAATCCGAGCCAACAAGGGCTCTCCAGCCCGCATCAAAGGATTCTCAAAAAATTTCAGAACCCCATACCTAGCCAGTGCACGACGGACACCCTGATCCACTTGGATTTCTATCCGTAATGTACCTAAGTCTCTCTCTCTCCACTTGATCCATAGATCTGCCATATCTGCACAAAACCATCATTTTTTTCAGTCTACAGATCAGAAA
>JAXQQM020058559.1:0-40894 GCA_034641835.2 Pinus albicaulis | reverse complement strand
TCTCATCCATTTAAAGAAAGTACAATTTCTACTACATTTGTGGAAACAATTCAAAAGCTACATGGATACCCAAAGATTATTCTAAGCGAGAGAGATCCCATTTTTACCTGAAATTTTTGGACGGAAATATTTTCTTGTTTGGGTACTCAACTAGCTCATAGCTCATCTTATCATCCTCAATCTAATGGTCAAACTAAGATAGTGAATAAATTTTTGGAAGGATATCTTCATTGTTTTGTATCTGATAAAAAAACACAACGGGTCAAGTGGTTACCTCTTGCTGAATGGTGGTACAACACTTCCTTCCATACTACAGCAAAAATGACCCCATTTATGGAACTTTATGGATATCATTCACCTTCAATCGCATCATCTTTAAGAGAAAATTCTAAGGTTCAAGCAGTGGAAAATCACATCAAGCATCAACAAGAAGTTCTCCAACTCTTAAAGGATAACCTAAATTTGGCACTAAACCGAATGAAACAACAAGCAGATCAACATCACATCAAGAGAAGTTTTGATGTAGGAGATTGGGTATTTTTACGGCTACAACCATACAAACAAATGTCCATCAAGCAAGCTAAGAAGGATAATAAATTATCGCCAAAGTACTATGGTACTTACAAGGTGATGCAAAATATTGGTACTATGGCATACAAATTGGAGCTTCCTGCTTATTCGTGAGTGCATCCAATTTTCCATGTTTCATGATTAAATAAGGTTATAGGTGAAACAATTCCAGTTCAAACAATATTTCTAGAACTTTATGAGGAAGGAAAAATCATATTGGAACCTGAAGCAGTCATAGAAAGAAGAACTTGGCAGCTACGAAATTGATCAATTTTAGAATATCTCATCAAGTTGAAGAACTTTCCCATTGAAGATTCTACATGGGAGGATAAGAATTTTATACAGAAGCACCCAGAGCTACTCAAACATTGAGGACAACACTTTTTTGAAGGAGAGGGGCATTTTAGGTCCCTATATTACTAGTGTTGTCCCTTATTGTTGTTAGTGTAGACCCCTTATTGTTATTTTTGTGCCCCTGTAACCCCAATATTTTTATTATTGTGCCCTTAAATTATTATTGTTGGGTTAGCTAGGATTATATTGTGACCCCATGAACTCCTATATATAGAAGGATGTTTTTTCATTTGTATCATCGAATATTTTTTCATTTATGTAATGTAAAGGATATTTCCCCCTCGAAAAGGCTTATTTCTAAGGTGTTGATCTCTCTTCTCTTCTATTTTTGTAGTTGGTTTCATAATAAACAATAAATGAGATCCAAATCCATAAATTACCACTTATGTTTTTTGGCTTGTCCTATCTAAAGAAGAGAACACATCATGTTACGCATTGAGATCAAGATGAATTTTGGTGAAACTAGGACCAACATTCTATAGATTGGGAGTGAGTGAAGTACCGATTTGAGGAGATCTAATCCTCGTAGAAAATTTAAGGATTTGAATGTCCAATTGTTTAATTTGGAGGAAACTATATAAAAAATATCTCCGTGGTGAATATTTTTAAAGGAATTATCTTTTACAGTGACTCCCAAATAAAAGATCAAGGGAGAGGCTCAAGAGAAACCTAAAAGGCAGGCAAGATGATACCGAATGCTAGGATTTGTATTGAAGAAGAAGACTTGAGACTTGTTGGGGCTTATTTTAGTACCATACCATACCATAAAGTCATTCAAAATGAGCTTAAAGGGAAAGGCTTCTTGAACCAAGGGCTCACCCATCAACATAGTGTCATCCACAAGCTATGGATGGGTTGTTGGTGAAAACCATTTATTGGTACTTTAATATTTTCTAGTGATAATCCGCATATCGGGTTGAATTTAGTCACGTAACAAAGAATCTTGTTTATATGTAGCGAGTTAAACCTCATAAGCTCCCCGCTAGAACCATGTGGCTCCTAATACCTCCACGCCCCAAATCCACCTTATAATTAATCTCCTTTCATGCTAAAAATACCTCCATGCATTATAACTCCCTGTATAATTACTCTTTGTACCTCTCTTTATCTCCACCATGGGTTTTCTCAAGTTGAATGAGTATGACATCAAGAGCGGTGTTATCACTTAGAAAAATTAAGCATCATTTGACAAAGTCATATAGGTTCATGTGTCAAAGGTAGGGTTGTAGGGTTCATTTTTCATTACTTGATCAAGGAATATTTTTAATTTTTCTTATTAAGCTTATCCTCAGGTCTAAACCAACTCACTTTCAATTCCCCTCATGTCACATCACTCATAATTTTCTGACAATTTTCAATTTCCAAGGTTTTAGTACTGAAATGGTTGTTTTAACCAAGAAACCACAGTTTCGTAGTGTAATACACTGATAAATTTCACTTTTCGCTACAAAGACGCTGATACTTTCATAGCGAAAACACCTATAAATACTCTAAGAATGCTACAAAAGTGAGGTTTCCTGTAATGTAAAATTAGTTGTTAGGTGTCAAAAAATCATTTGAAAAGGATAAGTTAGATACCATTCGAGTCAGTTAGGGTAAATATCAAGGTACATGGTCAGGGCTGAAGTCATCATCACCATTTTAGTCATGAATGATTCATCATTGTGTTATGAGTGGGCATCGAACTTCAAAATCGTTGCTAATTAAGTCATTTCTCATTCTTCATTCCTTCTTTGCATGATATTGAGCTATGGAGAGCCTTTCATTAAGCCAAAGTTGTGGCTGGTATTTTCAAATTTTGCAGATATCAATGATGAAGCAAGGCAGAGAATTATCAAGCGAGACAAAGAACTATCAAGCGAGGCAAAGAAGACATTAAATAAACTATGGATGGAAAAAGAAAGACAAATAAGGGTGGCCAATGTTTAAGATATGAGCCATCAGATATGAATCTGATCAATGATAACCCAAAAACTATAGAAGTCTTCAGAAGGACAAGATGTTTATAGTTTTGTGAAAGACTGCAAGGTTGCCATGTACAGGTTTCAAAATAATTTTCTCTAAATTTTAGTGGAACAACTACTAAAGTGGGGATGTTGAATCTCACCATTACACCACAGGTCATGGCAACAACAACAGTGATTCCAAGGGGATAAGATAATTGGTTCAAAGGGTTCAAATTCAACATGGAGGAGTGCAAAGAGTCTATCAAGCCAGAAAATAGTGAAATGGACCTTACAAATGCCATTCCAAGGAGCTGCATGAAGGATAAATACTCAAAGTTGCTGCTTAGCATCCATAAATATTTCACTTGTGAAGGGAGATACCATAAAGTCTATTCTTACCATTTCAAGCTTCTCCTACACTTTGCTGGTAAGATATCTCTTTATATGCCTTTCTATTTACACAGAAGTTTAGCAAAAATGGAAGATAAGGTCCAAGAAAAATCTGAAGGAATTGAAACCTCATTGTTTCATCATGGTTTAATAAAATTGCTGGTTTTAGATGAGCTCCAAAGATTAGGCAGAGACTGTTCTTCTTTCGTATTTATTAGTGGCTTTGAATTAGATACCCTCACTCCTACAAGAACTCATAAACCTAGGGGTAACCCATCACCTTTAGTGGCAGAAACAAGTAAACCAACAAGAGTAGAGAAAAGTGAACTAGTTAGGATGGAAACAAAGAAATTGCAAAGTTTTGATACACCCAATGTCCCACCTGCAAAACAAAAAATCAAAAGTGATCAAACCTACAAAACAAGAGAAAACTGTGAGTAAACAAGGAAGCAAAAGGATTACAAGGAGTCAAAAAATGGCTTTAGAAGTCAAAACAGTGGCTTATGGCAGTTTAGAAGACATACTACATGCCATTGATATAGAAGAGACTCCTATAGTCTAGGCTAAGGATATAGATGAAGGTGGATAGACTCTCAAGGAAGCTAAATCTACAAAGAAACTGGAGTTTGAACGTGAGGATGTAGGTTTTATGTTCCGGGCTAAGAAGCCCATGACAAGGCATGATAGAAAGTTGTTGGAGAGTAATCTAGCATGCCATAGTTCATTTTCCCATTGACATAATCCAGCCACCACAGGATATCATTGATATTTCATCACCTGCAAAGAAAGATCCAGTTAGCAAGCCAAATAATGGAAAGGAGAATGTAATGGAAAAAGCAAAGTTTGAACTCATTGAAGAAGAGTTGAAGTTGGCCAATCATGAAATAGCTAGCATGAAAAAGGAGGCAAGGAAACATAATATGCAAAAGATTCATTTTGAAAAGATGAAAGAGGTTTGGGAAAAGCAAGTTGACATTGTATCAAAGACCCTAGAAAACACACAAAAGCTAATCAAATGGACTATGCCATTGAGGAAAGAGGTCAAACATGTCAGAAGAATGAACTTGCATTTGAAATCTACCAACAAAAAGTTGAAGGATGAGGTTAAAGACCTCCGGGAACAACTAAAACTAATCCATGAGGAGTTGGAGAAGAAAGGCCCAAAAATGATAGTAGTTGAGGAGCCAATAGCTAAACTCATCATCAATGAGGAAGAGACACCTCAAGACTCATAGTTTGAGCTGGTTTACGTTTCTAAAGGTCAATGGCATGTTAGAAACAAATTTTTACACATGGAAAGTATATTTTGGAAGCTAGACGAAAATCTGGAAAAAACACAGTTTTCAGCAGTTTCGTAGTGTTTCCTAGGCTTGAAGCTAAGAAAATGCTACGAAACCACCTGTAGCTTTATTTTTTCATTTTAAACCATTTTGAGAAGCTTCCAAGAGGTGAAAATGATATGGAATATGTGTCTAGGCATGATGAAGATAATACAAAAGGAAAGAGACATAAATTTTGATGGCAAAGGGCATTTTTGTAATGCTACGAAACTATCATAATTTCATAGCGTACTATTTTGAAGCTTTATAAGAAGGTTTTTGGGAATTTTTGGACAGGTGGATACTTTTAAAGGGTTAAAGGACTATGTCAATAGTCATCCAAAATTTGAAGACCATGAGATGAAGAAGACAACTCATCAGCCAAACCATTCGTTGAAGATAAGGACCAATTTTTCTAAAAAGCAGGGTTTGTTTCCAGATTTAGAGGAGGATAATTAAGATGTCATGTAGTGATGAGTCCCATCACAGCCTATTCAAACATGAGAAGGAATAGCTATCAAAGATGTAACTGTTTTAGGAGCTAAGGTAGTCGATGTAAGAATGAACAGTTTGAGTCCTATTAGGAAAAGGACTATTAAATAGAATAGTTGTCATTTTGTCATTAAAATAGATGTTTTCTTGTTATGCAAGGTGTCATTAGGATAAGTTCGATGAATCTAGCTAGGAGGCAGATCATCTCATCATGTAACAAGTCTATTAAAGGGAAGATATTCGAATTTGTAAAGGGTTGTAGATTTTTTGGCAATACTGTAGCTTTATGTAACTGGACTATTTTAAATAATATATAGGACTTTTACTTGACTAACCTGAGATTCTCTTGGATTTTTTACTATTTAATTAATTTATACTTTCAATGTGTACCATTTGCAGTGGTTTTCATCTTTAATACTCATAATTCATTGGTGTATGATCTAACTTCCTTTACTAATGAATTGACTGTGTTATTTCATGTTTCATGTGTGATTTACCTCTACTAAAAACTCTTACTTGCCTCAACTTCCATGTCAAGTGAACTTACCACTGAACTTCTGAACTTGTTGACTCCATAAGCCCAATGATTGTAGATTTATACTATTTTCAACCTACACACATCACAAGAAAGTTATTTTCTAGGTAGAGTTAGCCATCTAGATATCTCTTTATCAAATATCATTAACCCCTTTGAGAGAGCCCTCTCAGAGTGAAGAGGCTAAGCTTCAGTTATATGTTGGTTTGAAACAGTTACATGAAATTGTCTGATTACCAGCTTATCACGTGCAATTTTGTGATAACAAGTGGGTTAATTACTATGTTTTCCCCCATTTGATATAAGTGCTTTTACAACAGGTACAAATTGCAATATTGCAAATTTTCAAAGCAATGCAATCACGCAATAAAAATCTACAAGTGGCCTCATCCAGGACATGAGTAACCGTTAGAAATATCTACAGTATGACACAGGTTTGCAGTCAGATTTTCTCTCCTTTGACTTGGAAAATAAATTGGTGGTTGTGCAGTGGCTTTACACTGCGGTGGCATTCAAGAGATATAAAGACGGTGGAAAATATTCTTTTCTTCCACATAGGCTCAAAATCCAGGCCACAGTCTCCTAGAAATGAGAAATGCATATGGAACAGCTCTCTAAGCTCTCCTCCCACGGATTTGCGGTTTTCCTCAGGATGCAGTTGTCCACACTCACCAAAACACATAAAAAAACATAGACAAAATCATGTATAGTAGCACAGCTCCACACACAAAACAACCACAGGCTCAAAAACTGATCAAGCTCTCCATAAAACTGCAGGCATCCACTATATCTATAGGATCAACTGTCAATAAAATTTTTTCCATTGTTAAATTTACAGATATGCTCTGGGAAATTATTTATGCACCTTCTTTGTCATTTAAATGTTTATTTTAAATAATCCAAACAACATCTGTAAATGATTTGTAGATGTATCTATGTACAATAATTGCGATTTGAAACCACATGCCTTTCAGAGGAATCTGATCTTCTGCTTCAAAATATTGACTAACTTTCATTCATCAATATATAGGTTTTCTTCTATTCTTCCCTGCCAGAGATTTGACCTCAGTATCCAATGGTAGATGGTTTGGGGTTTACAAACTCATTCCAAACGTTCAAACACCTCATTTATCTAGCCATGGCATCGGTAGAATGAGAATACAACATCAAATCCATCAATACTTTTATTAATCTAAATTTTAATCAAAATGATAAAAGAAAGTAGTTTTCATGACTTTAAAAGCAGTTTCAATTTTCGTAGTCACTAACTATAGTTACATATTAAATTTATAATCATGTTACAGAGAATATGGAGAGGCTCCTATTATAGTAACTTAATATATATATATATATATATATATATATATAGATATATACATACATACATACATACATACATACATACATATATACATACATATATATATATATATATATATATATATATATATATATATATATATATATATATATATATATATATATATATATATATACATACGTACGTACGTACGTATGTATATATATATATATATATATACATATGCACGCACGTACGTACACATACATACATACATACATACATACATACATACATATACATACATACATACATACATACATATATATATATATATATATATATATATATATATATATATATATATATATATATATATCCTTTTTAATAAATTAATAATAGAATACAATAAATAAATGCAACCAACAAATAAGGAAGTCTAATCATATTTCATACCTTGGGTTACATCTCTCTCTCATGTAAAAAGGAAGGTCCAAAGGAATCTATAGTAAGAATAGTAGGAGCACTCTATATATTTGTTTGTGATATGGTCTCACATAAAAGGAGACTAGAAAGAGAGTCGAGAGGAAGTCTCAAGTAATCCGAGGACAAGGGAGAAGAAGCCAAGGAACAAGAGATCGAAAATATCTGTCTAGGGTTGCAACATCAAGGAGACCGAGTCTCTCCTAGTGTATGCCTAGGAGGGCGGTGCACCATAGTGCAGAAAAGAGACAGACTGAGATTCTCATGGAGAACCCTAGAGTAGCTGAAGGAGAACATTAAAGGTTAGTGACAAGGTTCTTGGTGTATACTTGATTCAACGGTCTATTTCATGGTTTTTTATTCATCAATTGAAGATCTATAAGAATAATTTTAGATTGGGTTTTCCTCTCAAATAATTAGAGGTTTTGGCACTCGATTACAAGCCTACATATTGTGTCTCTTATATATTTGATAATTGACTTGATGATAAGAACATAATAATAATCTATTAAAGAAAATATCTAGTCAAGAAGCATAAAGTACATCATCAGTAATTATCAAGAAGAGAAATCTCCTAACCTATCAAGGCCTAGATTTCTCAACATGGTATCAGAGATTAGGTGTTGAATTCAAGAGAGGGAATTCTAATCAAGAGACACTCAATGATCAAGTTTTAAGAATTATAAAAATAACTTGGTGAAACCATCAAGTCATATCAAGAGATCACAAAGACTCTACTCGAATTGAAGGACTTATACATCAAGCTTATTCCCAGAAAGGAAAAATCAAGGGTGTGATCATTATCTTCAAAATTTCTAAGGCGATATCCCTCTTGTTAAATAAAGGTCACCATCATTGAAGAAATTGTAAGCCATCATTGATCATCATCATCAAGAACATTTATAATCAAAGGTATAAGGTGATCTATCTCCTTATATCACTCTCGAAGAAAACTATCTTCATCAAGGAGGATTTTTTCTACTATATATATCATCATCAAATTCAAGGAGGAAGAAAGTGGAGAAATAAGCCTCTACACAAGTAAGTATATTGATGACTTGATGAGAACATGAAATTTTCTCTAATGGAATGTTCATTAGAGGATTCACTAATCTAAAAAGGAAGAAAATGTTTCATTTGGAATTCTAACTTGTATAATTCAAGGGAAAATGGTATGATGACACATTAATGAAGCAGGTCAAGGGAATGAGTAGTTCTTTCATTCAAAGGAAAGATGCTACAGGAAGTATATATGAACCAAAGGAAAGGATGAGGTATATATATGCTTACACTGGATATTATGAAGTCATATCATATGGTTGTATATAGCTTACTTCGGTCTTGAGAATCATGATGAAAGGAAAGGAATATCCTCCTATGAAAAGGTTAGTGGAAGGCATGGTTCAAACAAAGATGAAATCAACATAATATGTCCTCATATGAAGTGTGAGGTGGTTGGGTATAATTAAGGAACTCTGATTGGAAGCTCCTTGTAATGAAATTTGTGAAGAAAAGGAAGGAAGAGATCATGATATATGCAACCATGGTAAAATAAATAAAAATCCAATAATATCAAGAAGATCTGACTAGGAAATATCCCAGAACTATATGATGACTCCGATGGAAGTCTCCAAAATATGGAGACCCTTGAAAATAGATATATGTGCGAGATATGTCAACATGTATGAGGGATGTTGATACCCACAAAAATATTTCATAAAAAAGGTAACTTTAATCTAAGTGTTTATATTCCTATTCTGAACAATATCTAGATGGGATTATGCAGAACTACCAATGGAAACTGGATGTCTTCAATCATCGAAAATCATGTGGTAGGATAAAATATCCTTGAAGAAATATGATATGAGGAAAGCAACATATAATTAAGCAAGTACAGATGAAGACTCATGGATCACTTTCTAATAAAACATAATGATGACATAATAGACTAATGAATTAAAGTGTTGGATGGTCTATGCCATATGAAGAAGTACCAAAATATGAAGACTATATAATGGAGATAAAATACATGAAATCAAGGAAATAAGTTATTCAAAGAAGATGGTTATCCCATTATCTCCACTTGAGGAGTTGTTGTAGGTCCTTGATTAAGAGGGAGTCTGGAAAAAAGTTTCTTACTTGGAAGAAAATTGGAAATTCCTAAGACAAGAAGGAGATTAGGTGGTTATTCATGTATAGGAACTGAAGGTGACCTTCTAACCCCTGTGCATACAGTGAGTATGAGAATGCAGGTAAATATGGTAATATGGTAGGCATTTGTGTGTTTGCACATTTAAATGCATGTACTTTCCACTGAGCATACACTGCAGGCTGATATGCAGATGCTATATAAATGAGTTACCAATCTAATTATTCTTATGAGAAATTCTTAAGATTGAGAATGATCAAGTATGATTATGAATTCCTCCATAGTTAAGAGGGAGTGTTGAAAAGTGTAACTAGGTTCGATCTTTATAATGACATGTAATTATGATTTTATGTAAGAAGAGAAAAAGAATAAAAAAAGTGAGTTTATTATATTGCTTGCATCAAGGGCTTCATGAGCAAGATATATTATTTTTAGGTCAAGACTCTTATTTTAGAGTCTCTATGAATTTTTCATATTGTAATAAAATAATAGAGTCATTTTTATGTAAATGAATTCATGTTACGCTTTGTAAAAGGACACTATTGTCTATGTAAAGTATTCAACCAAGAACCTTGTCCCTAGGCCTCTTCAAGTTAGTCTACATCACATTATAGTCCTCTATATCATGTCAGCCTATGGATATAAGTATGGCCTATATAAATAGGCTCACTCGGCCTCACAAAAGGGCATCCACTTTGGTCAATGATTACAATCATAAGTGCGAGGAAAAATACTATGAAGAAGTGCGAGAAGAAGGATATCCAACAAAGAAGAAAATCTAATAAGGTTAAGACCTTTGGTTATCATCTCTATTTCCTGTAAAGAGGAAGGTCTGAAGGTATCTACAGTAAGACTAGTTGCAACATTGTATATCTATGTTTGGTATAAGGTCTCACATAAAAGGAGACTAGAAATGGAGATGAGAATAATTCTTAAGTAATCCGAGGATAGGGGAGAATAATGTGAGGAAGAAGAGACCAAGAATTTATTTCTAGGGTTGCAACATCAAGGACACCAAGTCTCTCTTAGTGTATGATGAGTAATGTGGTGCAACACAGTGCAAAAAAAGAGAGGGACCAATATTCTCAAGGAGAAGCCTAGAAAGGTAGCTCAAGGAGAACATAAAAGTTTAGTAACAATGTTCTTAGTGGATACTTGAGTCAGCTGTCTATTTTATAGTCTCGGTATTCTTCGATACATAGGATAGACCAAATTTTTTGTGATCATAATGTATTTTAGTTTCAAACTTTCATGTGTGGTCAAACCAAAAATCGAACTTTTATGCTGAGAACTCGACTCTCTCGGCTTTAAGATCAAAACCCAGATAAATGGTAGCTGTTGTGAGGGCCTTTAAAGCCACCTTATAATTACTATCCATGCATGCTAACAGTAAAGAGAGAACATACATCCTCCATATCTACAGGATCAAATTCATGAAATCAACTGTCAACAAAAAAATTTCCATTGTTAAATTTATAGATATGCTCCAGTTCAATTATCACTTTTTTACATATTTATACGTCCTTAGGGTTTTGAGTCATATTCATATGTCCTTATGGTTTTGAGTTAGCACATAGCTCTAATCTGTATACCTCCTTAGGGTTTTGAGTCCACACATAGCTTTAAAATTTGAAGTATTTCTGCAACTTCTTTGCAATTTAAAGATTTATTTTAAACAATCCAGCCAGACAACATATGTAAAATATTCGTACATGTATCTATGTATAATCATTGTGATTTGCAACCACACACCTTTAAGATGACTCTAATCTTCTGCATCAAAATATCTTCATTCATCAGTATATATAGTTTGCCTTCTATTTTCTCTCTCCTTCCTTGCCAGAGAATAGGGAGAGCCTCCTATTATAGTAACTTAATTATATATATATATATATATATATATATATATATTATAATATATATATTTTTTAATAAATTAATAATAAAATACAACTATATTTTATTATATATATCATTTTTATAAATTAGTAATAATAATAATACAATTATATTTTATATTTTTTATATAATAATAAAATATATAATGTACATAGTTTTAATAAATCTACCTCATTGGAAATAACACATATATAATAATAAAATAACAACCTATTAGAAATAACAGATATATAATAATAAAATATCGAGGTTGGAAATAAAAGATACAGTGTGCTTTTCTAATCCTTATTTTAGCTATGCAATTATGGGACAAGACGTTTATATATATATATATATATATATATATATAATATATATATATATATATATATATATATATATATATATATATATATATATATATATATATATATATATATATATATATATATATATATATATATATATATATAATATTCTCATACAATTCTCATCTACATAATCCCAAATCTTGTATGAGTTCAAACCAACCACCAACGGATATAATTAATTAATGAACATACATTTCACTGGATTGTTATCCAACTTCAAAACTATATCACAAGACTCTTTTCTTAATTAAATAATGAACACCCATTTCAATGCCTTACTCTCCAACCTCAAAATTTTATACTAGGGCTCTTTTCTTGAGGTGTAGAAAACTCATTAAGTAGGTAGCATGGTTTCTATATAGAATTTTCACTCTAACTTGGATCTTCTAAGCACACTATAAAACTTTCCCATCTCTTATTCATGTGTTCTACAACTCCAATTTTGTAAAGGGCATATAGAGTTTGTTTTATGATTTTATGTATCGAATTTTGCAAGGCGAATATAGAGTTTGTCTTATGATTTTATGTATCATTTTCCTTGTACAAGATTTCAGATTTTACAAAACAAAAACTCTCTATGTTTATTAGTCTCTATCAATTTTATTTTTTAAGAGAACCTTAAACTTCATAAACCAAATAAATATCTTGCTTTTATTCATGATAGCATATATACATGTTAATCTATAATAATAATCCACCCAAAATACATAAATATTAAAACAATTCTTGGACATTAACATGATGATATACATAAAAATGAACCATATCTAACCTACAAATTCCTATTCTAATTTTTTTATACCTCCTCATTACTACCATCATGAAACTTTGGTTCTTCTTTTTATACCTCCTCATTAATACCATCATGAGACTTTGGTTCATTATCTCGTTCAAAATTTCTAATCTTTGGTGTTTTCTAAACAACTAAACAACTAGCTTCTATCTTCTCACACTGTTCTAGTTATGCAGCTATGGGATACAACTTTAGTTTTCTTAAAACAATATTCTTATACTTAGCATTTTCATCTAAATGATCCCAAAAACTTATATCATTTCACACCAACCACTTAATTAATGAAGATACTTTTCACTACCTTAATATCCAACTTCAAGAACATCTCACTACCTTATTATCCAACTTCAAAAATTCATCCTTGAGCACATGATCCTAAACCTTGCAATTGAAATATCAATATGCTAAATCAATGGGTTTCTTTTAATTAATATGATGAATTTATTTTATTTAAGATCCTGATAGGGGTCTTTTCCTAAAGGTTTAGCATAAAAAATTTATTAAGTAGGTAACATATAATAGAATTAGCTTTAATCTATAATTTCTACTGTAACTTGGATCCTCAAAACATACTCTAAAACCTCCAAGTCAAATTCTTATTCATGTGTTATAAGGGGCATATAGAGTTGTATTATGCTTTTATGTATCATTTTCCTTATACAACAATTCAAAATTTGCAAACAAAAAAACTATCTATGTTCATTAGTCTTCAACTCCTTGATCTTCCTATTAATTTTGTTTATGAATAGAACCTTAAATTTCATAAACCCAACATATTATAAATATAAAATTAATGAATATTAAAAATATTAAGTTCATAAAAATGAACCATATCTAACTTATAAATATAGAATTTATGATAACATACTATAAATTTTTACATAGATATGTTTCCATCTAGCCACCACCCATGTAGGGAACAAAATTTTTCCTATTTTTTGGTTGTATTTTTCCATCTAGCCACGCATGTAGGTAACCATTAGGAGAAAAAAATTTCTCCTATTGTTTCATTTGTATGTTTCCATCTAGCCACCCATGTAGACAATGGTTGGGAGAAAAAAAATCTCCTCTTATCTTAGCTTGAGAGTTAGAACCCATATGATTGATTTATGGACAACTAGCCTTACATGAATCCCATATCCATGTTTTACTTAGTGCTATTTCAAATCTAAACTAATCATATAATGATGGGTCGTTAAGTGTGAGGTACATGATATTTTTTATTTATTTTTTGATAAAGTATTTTCATTAAATGTTTAAGGTCATGGATCATCAATTGAATGAGATGAATGCTCCTTTAACTACACTATTGTCCCTATGCTTCACCTAGTTTTAAACACTCCCCACACTCTAATGTGACCCTCCTTGAGTAATTGATTATTTTCCTTGTAATGTGACCCTTCGTGAGTACTTTATTATTTCCCTTGTCTAGAAGGGGCACAAAATAGGAGGTTCTAATTGGCATTACATGTGCATGTCATGTTGAAAAGTGTAACTAGGTTTGATCTTCATAAGGACATGCAATTATGATTTTATGTAAGAAGAGACAAATAATAAAAATAAAATGAATTTATTGTATTTATTGTGTCATGGGTTTCACGAGCAAGATAATTTAGTTTTAGGTCAATACTCTCATTTTAAAGTCTCTAGGAATTTTTCATCTTCTCATGAAATAATAGTCATTGTCATGTAAATGAATTCATCTTACACTTTGTAAAATGAAAACCAGATATGCTTTGGTAAAATTATCCCTTTTTTACATATTTATACGTCCTTAGGTTTTTTCGTCATCTTTATACGTCCTTAGGGTTTTGAGTTACCACATAGCTCTAATATTTATACAGCCTTAGGGTTTTGAGTGCGCATATAGCTTTAAAATTTGAAGTATTTATGTAACTTCTTTGTCATTTAAATAATCCAGACAACATTTGTAAAAGATTCATACATGCATCTATGTATAATCATTGCGATTTTTAACCACATGCCTTTCATAGGACTCTGATCTTCTGCATCGAAATATCGACTAACTTTCATTCATCAATACATAAGTTTCCTTCTATTGTCTCTTTCATCAATAATAGATATATGAAAATAAAATATCTTGGTTGGAAATAGAATATATAATGTGCTTTTATAAAACCTATTTTAGCTATGAAATTATGGGACAAGACTTCAGTTTTATTTTATATAATATTCTTATACAATTCTCATCGACATAATCCCAAAGCCAGTATGCTTTCACACCAACAACCAGTAGATATAATTAATTAATGAACATACATTTCACTAGATTATTATCCAACTTCAAAAATTTATCACGAGGATCTTTTCCTAGTTAATTAATGAACACACATTTCACTGCCTTATTATCGAACTTAAAATTTTTATCCTAGGATTTTTTCTTAAGGAGCTTGTGTAGAAAAATTATTAAATAGGTAGCATTGTTTTCATCTAGAATTTCCACTCTAGCTTGGATCCTCTAAGCACACTCTAAAACCTTCCCATATCTTATTCACGTGTTCTACAACTCCGATTTGGTAAGGGGCATATAGAGTTTCTATTCATGTGTTCTACAACTTACAAAATCATGTGTTCTACAACTCCAATTTTGTAAGGGGCATATAGAGTTTGTCTTATCATTTTATGTATCATTGTCCTTGTACAAGGTTTCAAATTTTACAAAAACAAAAACTCTCTATGATTATTATTCCCTATCAATTTTCTTTTTGAAGAGAACCTTAAACTTCATAAACTAAATAAATATCTTTCTTTTATTTATGATAGCATATATACATGTCAATATATAATTATAATCAACCCAAAATACATAAATATTAAAAAAATTATTGAACATTAGCAAGATTATATACATAGAAATGAAACATATCTAACCTATACATTCTTATTCTAAATTTTTTATACCTCTTTATTACTACCATTATGAGACTCGTGGAAAATTTTAGGGGCTAATATTCGTAGGTGGGCTAATTTTCCACGCTTTTTCAAAAATTCAAATTCGCCAATTCCCATTTTTCTCTAAAAATTATTCACCCAAATTTTATAGTACAAAATTATTTTACCTTAAAAATCACCCATATTTTATATATACTAATATAAAATCATTATAAATATAATTATTTCTACAAAAATATCACCAAATATTTTACAATTTGCATATTAGGGACTAGTAAGATTCACCAAGCTTTCTAAACTTTAAGATAAACTTCCATTTTTGAAATTTTCCCTGATGAGGCTTTGGTTCATTATCCCGTTCAAAATTTCTAATCTTTAGTGTTTTCTAAGAAACTAAAAAACTAGCTTCTATCTTCTCACCTTGTTCTAGCTAATCTTTTTTGTTTGCTAAACAAGTAAACAACTAGCTCCTCTCTTCGCACCTTTTTTTAGTTATGCAGCTATGGGATAAGACTTTAGTTTTCTTAAAAAATTATTCTTATACTTTGCATTCTCATCTATATTATCCCCAAATCTTGTTTCATTTCACACCAAAAACTTAATTAATGAAGACACTTTTCACTACCTTAATATCCAACTTCAAAAACATCTCACTCTATTCTTGTCCAACTTAAAAAACTCATCCTTAGGCACATGATCCTAAACCTTGCAACTAAAATATGAAAATGCAAAATCAATGGATTTATTTTAATTATACCATGAATTTATTTTAGTTAAGACCCTAATAGGGGTATTTTACTAAAGAGTTAGTGTAAATAATTTTTTGAGTAGGTAACATATAATAGAATTGGATTTTATCTAGAATTTCTACTCTAACTTGGATTCTCTAAACATACTCTAAAACCTCCTAGTCAAATTGCTATTCATGTGTTATAAGGGGCATATAGAGTTTTCTTATTCTTTTATGTATCATTTTCCTTATACAACATTTCAAAATCTACAAAAACAAAAACTATCGATGTTGATTAGTGTTCAACCCTTTGATCTTCCTATCAAGTTTCTTTCTGAATAGGACCTTACATTTCACAAAACAAACATAGTATAAATATTAAATTAATGAATATTAACAAGATGAAGTTCATAAAAATGGACCATATCTAACTTATAAATACAAAATTTATCATAATACTCTAAATTTTTACTAGATATGTTTCCATCTAGTCACCACCCATGTAGGGAACACAATTTTTCACATTGTTTTGGTTGTATTTTTCCATCTAGCCACCCATGTAGATAATGGTTGGGAGAAAAAGAATCTCCTCTTGTTTTAGCTTGAGAGTCAGCACCCATATGATTGATCCATGCACAACTAGCCTCACATGAATCCCATATCCATTTTTTAGTTAGTGCTATATACATATAAAATAATCTTATAATGATGGGTCATTAATTGTGAGGTACATGAGCCTTTTTTTTAATAAATTATTTTCATTAAATATTTAAGCTCATGGATCATAAGTTGAATGGGGCTCATTTACCTACATTATTATTCCTATGCTTCACCCTAGTTTTTATCACGTCTCCCCACTCTAATGTGACCCTTCCTCAGTACTTTATTATTTTCCTTGTAATGTGACCCTTCGTGACTACTTTATTATTTTCCTTGTTTAGAAGGGGCACAAAATAGGAGGTTATAATTGACATTACATGTGTATGTCATGCTGAAAAGTGTAACTAGGTTCAATATTCATAATGACATGTAATTATGATTTTATGTAAGAAGAGAAAAATAATAAAAATAAAATGAATTTATTGTATTTATTGTGTCATGGGTTTCATGAGAAAGATATTTTATTTTTAGGTTAAGACTCTCATTTTAGAGTCTCTATGAATTTTTCATCTTGTCATAAGATAATAGAGTCATTGTAATGTAAATGAAATCATATTACACTTTGTAAAATGACATTGTTGTTTATGTAAATTATTCCTCCAAGAACCTTGTCACTAGGACTCTTTAAGTTAGCCTACATCATATTGATATGAGTAACCCTCTAGATCACGCTGACTCTCCTCCAATTGTCATGTAAGCCTATGGATATGAATGTGGCCTATATAAATAGGCTCAGTCGACCTCACCAAATGGATTCTACTTCTGTCAAAAATTTTAGTCATAAGTGTGAGGAACATGACTATAAAGAAATGAAACGAGAAAATAAGGAAGTCTAATAAGGTTCAGACATTGGGTTACCATCTCTCTCTCATGTAAAGAGGCAGGTCTAGATGAATCTACTGTAAGACTATTGGGAGAATTATATATCTCTGTTTGGAATAAGGTCTCACATAAAAGGATACTAGAAAGCGAGCTGAGAAGAAGTCCTAAGTAATCTAAGGACAAGGGATAATAAGTCGAGGAAGAAGAGACAGAGAATCTCTATTTATGGTTGCAACATCAAGGAGACTATAAGTCTCTCCTAGTGTATGATGAGGACCTTGGTGCAACACACTGTAAAAAAGAGAGGGATCGAGATTCTCAAGGATAATCCTATAAGAGTATCTGAGGGAGAACACTAAAGGTTAGTGGCAAGGTTCTTGGTGTATACTTGAGTGAAGGGCCCGTGTCATGGTCTTCATATTTGTCAATTGAAGATCTATAAGAATAATTTTAGATTGTGTTTTCCTCTCAAATAGTGAAAGGTTTTTGCCCTGGCTTACAGTGTAATATTCCCAATTAGCCATGAGCTAGTTGGAATATTCAATTTTTTTTACTGTGTTGTTTAAAGAATAAAAGGACAAAGGAGGTCCACAATTCTCTTTAATAATGAATAAACCAATGCCAAATGTAAAATATATAAATCTTGGCAGCTTAATTAAGCACCCTTGGTGTGAAAAGGGGTTGGATCACTTTGACCAGGTCAACCTGGACCAAATCAACAGCGCTGTCATGGAGGAGTGGTCATCAATGAAGGAAAATACAGTTTTAGATGGATATGATTTGTGTGAATGTAGTGATTTTGTTGGATGGGGCTTAGGGTTTGCAAGCTCATATCTTATTTAAGGAAGAGGATGGCAGCCATATTCATTATGTTTGGGTTTTATTGTATTTCTGAATATATGGTTTGTTTAGAAATATATCTTTCTCTTGCTGTTTAGTTGAGATAAAGTGTTGTTTAGCACAAGGTGTTCCTGATCGAGAATCCCACCTATTTCCTTGAGAGGCCTCTTAGAAAAGGTTTGTACTAGATTGTCCACTATCAAGCCTAAGGCCAAGCTTCATCTTTCATTTACAGCATAGATCCTATTGAGGGTTTGGTTATTTTGCAGGTTGCAGTAAGTGGAGTTTAGATCTGTAGATATAGGCCATTTCATTACTCATTTTTAATGGAGGATGGTTCCTTTCCATTGGGAGGATAATATTGAATGCTATTAAGCATATTTTTAGATCTTGGCATCAGGCCAACTGGTTATTCATCCCTACAATGCAGGTTTCTTCCATATCTATGTTATTTCTGTAGGATTTGTAGGGTGGTTTAGCACACCATTTGGAGAGTTGATTGTCTAGTGAAGGAGATCTTCCTTTCACTTAGAGGATATATTGGAGGAGGCTATTGTATTGAGCAAATCATATCAGCCACACTTTCCAAATCTGTATGTTGTAGTAGATCTGCAGTCTTAGATCTCAGATCTACAACTTGTACTTGGTGTTTTGTTGAAAACCATTAAGGGGTTCTTTAAAGGAGCTTGTATAGTGGTTAGATATGATATAGATATACCTTTTGAGGCACATATCAGCCATAGGCCCTATGTATAATCATTTTATTTATTAGAGATAATAAAATAACGCTGCAAGGGTCTTCCAGCTTTCTATATAGTTGTAGCACCTCATATTGAGGGATTTTGTCCATTGGAGGCTTGTACTTTCCTGTTATGAATCTTATCACCCATTTCTTATACATATTTTGCTACTGTTATAACATATCAAAGGTCTCCATATTGGCCTCTTGCTTTTATATAATGACCTGCATTATTGTTCCAAAATTTTGCAATATATTCTTGCTTTTCCCATATAGGAATATTACAGTGTTATCAGAGCATAATATTGGCATAGCCTTTGCATATTGAAAAGCCAATATCATCTAAATAAGGAGAGCCTCTTACTTATGGAGAGAAGAGGTATCAAAGAAGAAGAAACTAGAAGTTTGATTATACAAATGACAAAGAAGAGAAGGGTAAAACCCCTTTATCTGGAGGTGAAGATGAAGAGAAGGAGTTCTCTAAAATCCTTCTTAGAGCCATGCAAGACATTGCTAGAGAGATCAAGGAGATGATAATGGATAGATTCAAGGAATCCCCTAAAGTATTTCATCATGGTGAATGCTCTTTCATGTATTATCACTAGAATGATCAACCAATGCATCAACCACAATTTTCCCAATGCTCTATTATGCCTACATTTTTTATTGTGGGAAATGAAGGGTTTCAAGAGAAAGAATCCCTTGAAGACTATTTTATGGAGTATGAGTCTCAAACTCAGAGATTCAAGGATCAGTATAGTTTTCGAGAATTTTTTCAAATCAAGGACAATAGAATACCAAGGCATTACAATAGAGGTGGTGGATTCATTCAGAATTATGATCGACACCACACTATGGGCAGATTATTTTTACCTAACTTTGATGGGTCATCCAGGTGCATTGCCAAATCATGGGTAGAGAAAATTGACATATACTTTCCATGGCTTGTCTACATTGGGTCATGCCAATGTAACTGCATATTCAGAGTTCACTAGAAATATGGTGGAAAGATTTGATAGAAGAGATCTTGAAGCACCATTCATGGGGCTTGAGAAGATAAAACGATCAGGTAATCCAGAAACTTAAATTTATGAATTATAAAGACTTTCTGTTATGGTTCCTGATTTATCTGAAGCAAGAAGGGTGTACATGTTCATTGATGGGTTAGATGAACCTCTTCATGAGTGGTTAAGTCTACCAAGCCCACTACCCTAAAATATGTCATTGAAAGGGCTAGATACCTTCAATATGCCTTGCCAAAGCAAAGGCAACATTTCAACATAAGCTCTCTTTCCATCAAATGGAAAAGAAGCGAAGGCTCCTCCTTCAAAGGAGATTCAATACAAAAAAACTCTTGATGATGATGTCTGGAAATAATTTAGAAGGAGAAAGATTTGCTTCACATGCCAAGAATCCTGGGCACCTAGACATAGATGTGCAGATGGGAAATCACATTACATAGAGGTCTTCTCAGATGATGAGGAGGAAGAAGAAGATGAACCAAGAAGAGGTCACAACGCTAACACTGCAGGAGATGAACCAACACCATCAGGATATGGGAATGGAGCATTTCATCCTATTGGAGGGGCTCTTGCATCATTGAGAGGAGTACCTAAGTAATTGACCTTAATAATTCAAGGTTCCATATTGAATCAGAGGGTTTATGTTTGGGTTGATGGTGGGGCTACCTACAATTTTATTGATGCCCAACTAGTACAAAGGAGGGAAATACCCACTGATGCTTTTGATGGTTTTTTGTTTTGGTCCCACAAGATAGAACTATGCAATACATGCATTATGTTCCATCATTATCAGTCACCATGGGAACATATACATTGACTGATCACTTATTTTTGGTTGACATAACTGACACCAATGTGATATTGGGTGTTCAATGGTTGATTACTTTGGGGGAAGTCACCACTGATTGGGAGACTTTGCAGATGGAATGGGTGGATAGAAAGAGTGGAAAAACTCAAATGATCAAATTCAACCACACATATCCCTCACATACAACTTCCACATAGAAATTAGAGATGGATTTTCATAGTGGAAGCAAGGACCTTATAGTCCCATCTATTATTCTTATGATATTGTTGCATATGACACCATTATTTAGTGGAAAACCACCTAGAAGGCCACCTGATTCAGATTTGGTGAGATATATCTCACAACATGATGCTCCAAGCATAGATCCAGGAGAGATGGGAGAATTAGAGGACCATGATACAGCGCTGGGAGTCTTGGGTAGGCTCAAGGAGGAGGGAGATATTGTCCCAATATCATCATTACCCACTCTCATTTCAAGCTCAATGAGAAGTTGCTACGAAGGGCTTATGAAGAGTTATTTTTCAGCCATACTTATTCCATGAAGGCCTACAACACTATCATGGGAAGCTACACTTGGAAGGAATTTGAAGAGGAACTATATCAGAATTTTCAAAGATGCATGAACCATGTGGAGTTGGAAGAGAGACATGACTCTATGAAAGAGTTAATTCAACCACCTCTTTCCTCTTTTGGAATGAGAGGAAATATATCTATGCACCACTCCATTTGTATGATGGGAAATTATGGTGAGGAATATGCTCATGTACATAATGTTTCATTTGATGATTGTTTGCATTATTTTACCATGTATATGCAGGCCATAGCTCCAAGAAGGAGTATCATTACATATAAAATTCATGGCCAACTTTGGGCCACAAAAATTTCTGAACATGGCCACAACGTTGGAGATAAAAGAGAGATTTTGTACCATTGTGGGTGCATTCCAAAAGCACCAAACATATCTCACACGTTCAACCATGGTGATATGACTTGGGAAGAATGTAAGCGGTGGGGAAACCACTTACCACATCATGATCTGATGCAATCAAGAGATTTACAGCGTTGGTTCCATATGTGGGACTATGACCCACCTCCATATGCATAAATTTATGTTTTTATGTACTTAATTTTGATCCCATACATTGATGATGTACTTATACTTTTTATGGGAATGTTTGGAGGGAGGATGAGAGGAATGTATGTGTCCTATGGGAGGGATATTCTCCATGTTCACTATGCTACATGTTTTAGGGAGAACATTGGGCAAACCATGTTTGTTTCCTTTGAACTACTGTCTCCTTATGGGATGAATTACTTGCATCTCATGAGAACTTTGGAGGAGCAGTTCATGGAGGGATGCAATGGTGAAAAATTAGCTTTTGAGGGAATAATATCAGATGTTGGTGTCACCAATGGAGGAGGAGAAGAGTTGTAGCACTCACCTTGTCATTTTCTTGAGGACAAGCAACATTGGGGAAGGGAGGACTGCAATATTCCCAATTAGCCATGAGCTATTTGGAATATTCAATTTTGTTTTACTGCTTTGTTTAAAGAATGAAAGGACAAAGGAGGTCCATAATTCTCTTTAATAATGAAAAAATTAATGCCAAATGTGAAAGAGATAAATCTTGGTAGCTTAATTAAGCACCCTTGGTGTGAAAAGGGGTTGGAACACTTTGACTGGGTCAAACTTGACCAAATCAACAACGTTGTCATGGAGGAGTGGTCATCAATGAGGGACAACACAATTTTAGATTGATATGCTTTGTGTGAATGTAGCGATTTGGTTGGGTGGCGCTTAGGGTTTGCAAGCTCATATCTTATTTAAGGAAGAGGATGGGAGCCATAGTCATTATGTTTTGGTTTTATTATATTTTTAATATATGGTATGTTTAGACATATATCTTTCTCTTATTATTTAGCTGAGATAGAGTGTTGTTTAGCACAGGGTGTTCCTGATCGAGAATCCCACCTCTTTCCTTGAGGGGCCTCTTGGAAGATTTTTGTACTACACTTTCCACTATCAGGCTTAAGGCCAAGCTTTATATTTCATTTACAAGGTAGATCATGTTGAGGTTTTGGTTGTTTTTAAGGTTGCAACAAGTGGAGTTTAGATCTCTCGATCTAGTCTATTTCATTGCTCATTTTCAGTGGAGGAGGCTTTCTTTCCATTGGAAGGACAATATTGAAGGCTATTGACCATATTTTTAGATATTGGCATCAGACCAACTAGTTATTCATCCGTATAGCACAGTTTTATTCCAGATCTGCGTTATTTTTTTAGGAGGAGTTGTAGGGTGGTTTAGCACACCATTTGGAGAGTTGATTGTCTAGTGAAGGGGATCTGCCTTTCGCTTATAGGATATATTGGAGGAGGATATTGTATTGATAAAATAAGATCAACCACACTTTCCAGATATGTATTTTGCAATAGATCCTCAGTCTTATGTATAAGATCTACGACTTGTACATGGTGTTTTGTTGAAAACCCTTAAGGGGTTATTTAAAGGAGCTTGTATAGTGCTCAAGTCTGATATAGATCTATCTTTGGAGGCACATATCAGCCCTAGATCTGATGTATAATCATTTTATTTAGAAGAGCTAATAAAATAATGCTGTAAGGGTCTTCCAACTTTTCTATATAGTTGCAGCACCTCATATTGAGGGATTTTGTCCATTGCACGCTTGTACTTTTCTGTTATGCATCTTATGGCCCATTTCTTATACATATTTTGCTGCTATTATAACATATGAAAGGTCTCCATATTGGCCTCTTGCTTTTATATAATGATCTGCATTATTGTTCCAGCATTTTGCACTATATTCCTGCTTTTCCTGTTGAGATTGCAACAAGATGATGAGCTTAGTGGAAAGAAGTTGCCTTCACTAAGTGGGCCCGTAGGCTATTTTTGGCGCAAAGTCTATTTTTAGACTGTGTATATTTTTAGACATATGGATCATGTTCTATGAGTTGCAGGATGCTATTTTTGGATGGTTGGTCAAGTTGGGAAAAATAGATGGACTTCTATTTTTAGACATATTGGGCGGAATCTATTTTTAGATTGCCAGTCTAAAAATAGACATGTCAAATATTATTAGCTCTTAATAATATTTGGACTCTAAACATTATCTTATTCTCTTGGAGCACTTCAGTTAAGTGCATAGATGTGGCATAGGAGCTGACAGAAGGAATTACGCTATTCCTGAGGGTTAAGTGGAGCTATTGCATGGATACTTCAGTTAGAACTCATGTGAGAGAGTTTGGTGGAGTTGATTGAGGAAGTTAATGGAGTTGTGTTCAGTTTAACTAATATAAACATAGTTGAGCTATTTGTATCTAGTTTAACTAATTGATACAATTAGTGAGAGTGGTGTGAATTAATTATTAATTAATTCACTAATTATAAACTCATTAATCAACTAAATAATGCATCAGTTAACTTTAGTGCATGGACAGTTTCAGTGGAGACCATTGAAGAGATAGGTGAAAGAGTAGGTTAACTATCAGTTGTGACTATACAGTTGCTATTTGCAACACACAGATAGGTGGAGAAGCCCATGAGGATTGCACAGTACAAGCCAGGTGGTTTATGTTATTTAATGAGCCATCCCATAGCATTGATTATGCAATAGAGGTTGGCTATCAAGTGGCAAAAGATTGGAGCATGTGTTTTGCTAGATCTAGCTTGATAGTGTGTAGCAATTGGAGGTGGTGCTGAGAGCTTGTGAGGAGCTTTCTACTATTATTGTTACATGATATCCATGAAATATAATATACAGATAGTTGGGGTTTTCAACTTTAAGCTTTCCCATTAAATACTGTGTTCATATGTGTGATTGTTTGTGGTTTTAATGTGTGCATGCAATTGATTTTATTTTCGCAATTAATGATCAATGGTAGAAGAGTTTTTGTATTGTGCATGAAGTTAAAATAGTGTGTGATCAGGAGAATCTCGATGAATAATATATCAGTTATTCAAATTTCTACATGGTATCAAAGCGATATTGATCATTGGAGCAATTGCAAAACATTGAAGCGGTTGAGTTTTGTGTTGGTGGAATTCGAATTTGCAGCAGTGTTTTCTTGGTGTCGAAGTTGAGATGTATTTCAATGGATTGCGATTGGAGTATGCCCTTGAGGGCAGCTCAAATTATATTGCATGGAAGGACAGGGTGGAGGTGGCGCTGGATGACAATGGGTTGAAGGAGTTCATAGATGCAGAAATTCCAAAGCCTACTTCTAGTGATGTTGCCGTACTTGACGCATGGCAAAAGAAGACAGAAAAGTGTCGAAGGATTTTGTTGGAAGGTGTGAAGGATCACATAGTGTCTAGCCTTCATGGTAAGGCTTCTCCATTATTGATTTGGAAAGCTTTGACATATTTATTTCAAAGCAAGAGTGACCAGAGGAAGTTGGCGCTCAAGGATAAACTCAGGAACATAAAAATGGAGAAAGGCGACAGTATGCCCAAGTACCTCACGAAGCTCATCTAATGCAGGGATGAGCTGGGAAGTGTGGGGGTTACTGTTTATGATGAGGAATTTGTGAGCTTGGCTCTCCTTGGGCTTCCGAAGAGTTGTCATTCCTATCAGGACTCTGTCAATGGTCGAGAGAAATTGCTAGGATGGGAGCGACTTTGGTCGGATGTTGTGAAAGAGGAGATAAGGCGGAGTACCAGGGACAGATATTCATCAAAGAACTCTGATGAAGAGAATTGCACTTTGGCTGCCAAAGCAAAGAAGGGGAAGAGCAAGAAATCTTCTCATTCTGGTGTGAAAGGCAAGAAGCAGGACATGTCCAAGGTGAAGTTCTTTCACTGTCACCAACACAGACATTATGCCAATAATTTTCCACAGAAGAAGAAAAATAAGCAGGCTATTGGATCTGTAGCTGGAGAGGCCTTAGCCTCGCATTTTGAGCTAGTTTTTTTGCTAATCGCATGCTTGGTCTCAAGTGTGATGGGTTCAGTGTGGTTTCTTGACAGTGGTGCGTCTTTTCACATGACAAGAGATTGAGATTTGTTTACTGATCTGGATGAAAAAGATCTTGGAGTGCACATCGAGATGGGCGATGATGGTAGATACAGTGTGATCGGTATCGGTACCATTTCCTTTGAGAGAGATTCTGGTAAACCCTTCATATTGAAGGAAGTGATGCATGTTCCAGGATTGAAGAAGAATATTATCTCTATGGCGATGTTAGAAGACAAGGGATATGATGTTGTATTTAGCGAGGGAAAGGCTTTCCCGCGCAGTAAGGCAACTGGTGAGACCCAAAGGATAGGGGTTCAAGTTAAGAACCTTTATCAATTGCAGGTAGATGGTTGCGCAGCAATGGCAGGCAAGGCAAAAGGAGTGGTGAGCCGAGATGATGGCGAGCTGTGGCACCGGAGATTGGGCCACCTTCACCATGGAGCTTTGAAGATACTGCAACAGATTTCTACTGGGCTTCCTAAAGGCACTCTTGCACCGTCAGATCAGTGCAAGGGGTGTACCTTGGGAAAATTTTTGAAAGCCACCTTTCACGAGAAGGATAGTCGCGCCACGACGATCCTTGAGATAATTCACACAGACGTGTGTGGACCTTTCTCAGTAGCTTCGATAGTAAAGCACAGGTATTATGTGATATTTGTTGATGATTTTCCTCATAAGTGCTGGATATTCTTCATGCAGAAGAAGAGAGAGACATACTCAAAGTTCTGTGAGTTCAAGGCACTGGTTGAGAAAGAATCGGGGAAGCAGGTGAAGGCTCTTAGGAGCGACAATGGTGGTGAATTCATCTCTAGTGAATTCAAGGACTTTTGGAGTGTAGAAGGAATTCGAAGAGAGCTCATAGCACCTCATAACCCACAGCAGAATGGGGTTGCTGAGCGGAAAAAAAGAACGATCATGGGTGTTGTAGGGGCGATGTTGCATGATCAGGGCCTACCCATTCACTTGTGGGCGGAGGCATGCAATACTACAGTATATGTGCAGAACCGTTGTCCTCACAGGATACTTGGCATGAGTACACCCGAGGAGGCATTTTCTGGTAAGAAGCCTAATATATCCCATTTGAGGATTTTTGGTTCAGTTGTTTACATTCATGTGACGAAGGATGCCAGGAAGAAGCTAGAGCTGACCGCAGAGGTTGGGATATTTGTGGGGTACACTGATATGCCCCACAACTATCGTGTGTATTTTCCAGACAGTCACAAGACTTTTGTGCGATGGGATATCAAATTTCATGAGGAGAAAGCCATGAAGTGTTCGCTTGAGAGGGAGCCACACTTGCATGTAGATGAGGAGCTATTAATTCCTAAGGATGAGCTTCAGGATGTGGATCAGCCACAAGCTGAGGTTCATGGAGTGGAAGAGACCACTCAAGCAGCGCCAACCATCAAAGGGCGAAAGCGCACTACAGAAGCTGAGCGACTGGCTCAAGATACAGAGAAGGTTGTGGGAGCACCTACATCATAGCGCAGACAGAGACAGTCACCTGACCGGTATACTGGATACATGGCTCTTATGAGCAAGTGTATCTTGACAGAGCCATCCTGTTTCAAGGAAGATGTGGAGGACCCCGCATGGGTTGATGCCATGGTGGAAGAGTATGATTCGATTGTCAGAAACAGTGCATGGGAGATTGTCCCGAGGCCAAAGGGGAAATCAGTGGTGGGTTCGAGATGGATCTACAAAGTGAAGCAGGCAGCTGACGGGAGTGTGGAGAAGTACAAGGCAAGATTTTTTTCCCGAGGCTTTTCATAGATTGAGGGGATCGATTATGAGGAGACATTTGCACCTGTCGCAAGGTATTCTTCCATACGGACGATTCTTGCTCTCTCAGGGCAGATGGGGTGGCACATTCATCAGATGGATGTGAAGACTGCGTTCCTCAACGGAGTCATTGAGGAGGAGGTGTACATAGAGCAGCCCAAAGGTTTTGAGATATTCAGCAGTGAGTCGCATGTGTGTAGGCTCAAGAGAGTGTTGTATGGGTTGAAACAAGCACCTCGTGCTTGGTACACACAGATAGACAGTTATTTCACCAGACTTGGATTCTCCAAGAGTGAGGCGGATCCGAACCTATACCAGATTGTGGTGGAGGGTAAGTTGCTGATCATTGTAATTTATGTAGATGATTTGATTTTGATAGGTGATGAACTGTTAATACACTCATGCAAGGCTGATCTTGCAAAGGAGTTTGAGATGAAGGACTTGGGCCTCCTTCATTATTTCCTGGGATTGGAAATTTGGTAGCGCAGTGATGGACTATTTGTTTCTCAAGGCAAGTATGCCCGGGAGATACTGGAGAAGTTCAACATGCATGGCTCCAAGCTTGTTGACACTCCTCTTCCTGGTGGATGGAGTAAGGAGGATGCTACTTCGGCGGAGGTAGTGGATGCCACTGTTTATCAACAGTTGGTGGGGTCGCTTATGTATCTGGTCAATACATGAGCCGCCATATGCTATGTTGTTAACCAGCTTTCACAAGCTATGGTTAAGCCAACCAAGCTCTTCTGGAAGGCAGGCAAGCATGTATTGAGATATCTCAGAGGCACATCGGGATATGGATTATGGTGCAGACAGTCAGATGAGGTGAAGTTGTGTGGCTTCACGGATGGAGATTGGGCAGGGAGCCCAACGGACAGAAAGAGCACATCTGGAGGGATTTTCAGTATCGGGTCAACAACAGTTTCTTGGTACAGTAGGAAGCAGAGATCCGTGGCACTCTATTCAGCAAAGGTCGAGTATATGGCAGTGAGTTTGGCTGCATGCGAGGCTATATGGATGAGGAAGATCCTGGTCGATGTTTGGTCAATTTAGTGTGTCCTAAATTGCTGCATTTAATTTGTCAATCCGGGAATCGTAAGCTGATGAAGTGCGGCGCACTATATGTGCAAGATAACCTATTTCTTAACTTTTTTGTCGTTTTTGGTTTTTCTAAGGTGAAATGGAAATTCTAAAATGAAAACAAGTTTGGTTATATTTGTTCAAGGAAGTGATATCCCCTATAATGATTTACCAACTTGAAACTTTAAAAGCAAATTGAAAATTACAATGACAAGACTTGAAAGAAAGTAAAAGTGTACTGCTGAAATGAAAAGATGCTGCTAATCTAATGAATCAAAACAGTAAACTAGTGAACATGAACACCAAACTATTCTTGCTGCCAACTAAACACAAAAGAAACTATGCTTAAGGAAATTCAAAATTGCAACAAAATAAATCTAAATCAGATTACATCAATTCATTTTCTGACCCTTCATCATTAGACCCGCTATGACTTTCGGAAGTAATCATAAACAACTTGTGTAACTGATATTTAATTTGCAGAAAGTAAACTAATACTAAACCATACACTCATGATTCAATCCCTCGCCATCAGTCCAGCTGTGGCTTTCGGAGGCAACTGAAGATGTCATATATGATTTAATATATCTAAATTTGCAGAAAAGAAACTAATACTAAACTACACATTTCATAATGCGGTCCCTCACCATCAGTCCAGCTGTGGCTTTCGGAGGCAACTGAAGATGCTATGAGCAGCTTAATATATCTAAATTTGCAGAAAAGAAACTAATACTAAACTACACATTTCATAATGCAGTCCCTCACCATCAGTCCAGCTGTGGCTTTCGGAGGCAACTGAAGACGCTATGAGCAGCTTAATATATCTAAATTTAACTACTGAATCAGATAAGCAAAACTGAAATGTACAAAGCAAGACTGAAGTTAAACAAAAGCTATGAAAAGCAAACTAGCAGCAGAACAATGTTAGTTTCATGTCATTAGTCAAAATGCTATAAAAATGCCCGAGCTGTCTACCTAAAACCTGCACAAGAAAACTGATCAGTGATTAACAATCATAAAACATGTAAGACAGAAATGAAATGGAAATTATGGAAATGTATAAACAGAAATGAAACAAATACAAAGTATGAACATATGGATGGATTATGATACAATGACTTTTAAAATAAATGAAATGAGAAATGTACACTAATACACAAAACCTTAGCTGAGCAGGGGCCCTCTACACAGCTTTGGTAACGATCCTCAAACACGAATTAAGTTGAAAAAAAGAGTCTTCTCATATTAACAAGCAGTTCATTACAGAATGGTAGTGTTACGGCTCAAGGGCAGCGTAATCACTACAAAGAAAACTAACAGATAACAGAGTTTATTCACGAACATCAACTATCAACTAAAAACTAACTTTATGTGCGTATGCAAACGCTCTATATATAACAATAAACTGTAACTGTCTCCTAAAGTTCATGATGACAGAGAGCACGTAGACCACTATGCCCACGGATATAGGAGTATGGCCGTGTTGGAAAGTGAATCTACGGAAGGTGGATGCTTGAATTCAACTCCAGAGCTCTGCACATATGTCGATTTAACCTCCGCAAGCTTAGAAACGGCCGTATGGATGTTTATTTGCCACGAAACAGAGTCCGGCCGACATGAAACTCCATAGTTGACTTCCACGTGGAGGGCTTTGACCGCGGCTTCTTTGGACGAGTTTGCTTGAACCAGTAGGACACGAACCATGTCCACGTCATTCCTAGCCTGCCCATGTGGCTCGTTTCCCTTGTAGACACATGTAGCATATAGTTCCACAAAATAGCTGCGGAAAGTTGCAGCAGCTGCGGAAAGTTGCAGCAGCTGCGGAAAGTGGCAAGTTTCCGCAGCTGTATGAACAAAATATAGATCAAATAGAAAACACAAAAAAATAATTAAAAACCATGTTAGATACCCTTTTGCACATGATATTGACAATTTTGGAGGTTTAGGTGAGTGAAAAAGGTATGGAAAAGTGTATGGAAAAGATGCAAATTCGGGACTCAACAGTCGGGTTGTTCGGTTCACATTTAGAGCCTACTGTGATTTATTGTGATAATCAGAGTTGCATCAAAATCTTGGTTAATCCAGTATTTCATGATAGATCTAAACAAATTGACATCTGGTATCATCATATCATAGATTGTGTGCAGCGGAAGATCATGTTACTTTCATACATTCCCGCGGAGGATCAGGATGCTGATATCTTGACAAAGACGCTCACCAGGAGCAAATTCGAATACCACATGGGCAGGATATGGGTTGCAGATAATCCTTATCTTGTTGAGATTGCAACAAGATGATGAGCTTAGTGGAAAGAAGTCGCCTTCACTAAGTGGGCTCGCAGGCTATTTTTTGCGCAAAGTCTATTTTTAGACTATGTCTATTTTTAGACATATGGATCATGTTCTATGAGTTGTAGGATGCTATTTGTCGATGGTTGGTCAAGTCGGGAAAAAATAGATGGACTTCTATTTTTAGACATATTAGGCGGAATTTATTTTTAGATTGCCAGTCTAAAAATAGATATGTCAAATATTATTAGCTCTTAATAATATTTGGACTCTAAAAATTATCTTATTCTTTTGGAGCACTTCAGTTAAGTGCACAGATGTGGCACGGGAGCTGACAGAAGGAATTACGCTATTCCTAAGGATTATGTGGAGCTATTGCATGGATACTTCAGTTAGAACTCATGTGATAGAGTTTGGTGGAGTTGATTGAGGAAGTTAGTGGAGTTGTATTCAGTTTAACTAATCTAAACATAGTTGAGCTATTTGTATATACTTTAAATAATTGATACAATTAGTGAGAGTGGTGTGAATTAATTATTAATTAATTCACTAGTTATAAACTCATTAATCAACTAAAGAATGCATCAGTTAACTTCAATGCATGGATAGTTTCAGTGGAGACCAGTGCAGAGATAGGTGAAAGAGTAGGTTAACTATCAGTTGTGACTATACAGTTGCTATTTGCAACACACAGATAGGTGGAGAAGCCCATGAGGATTGTGCAGTAAAAGCCAGGTGGTTTATGTTATTTAATGAGCCATCCCATAGCATTGATTACGCAATAGAGGCTGGCTATCAAGTGGCAAAAGATTGGAGCATGTGTTTTGCTAGATCTAGCTTGATAGTGTGTACCAATTGGAGGTGGTGCTAAGAGCTTGTGAGGAGCTTTGTACTATGATTGTTACATGATCTCCATGAAATATAATATACAGATAGTTGGGGTTTTCAGCTTTAAGCTTTCCCATTAAATACTGTGTTCATATGTGTGATTGTTTGTGGTTTTAATGTGTGCATGCAATTGATTTTATTTCCGAAATTAATGATCAATGGTAGAAGAGATTATGTATTGTGCATGAAGTTAAAATAGTGTGTGATCAGGAGAATCTCGGTGAATAATATATCAGTTATTCAAATTTCTACATTTCCCATTTCAGAATATTACATACAAGCCTAGATATTGTATCTCTTGTGTATTTGATGATTGAATTGATGATAAGAACATGATAATAATATATTAAAGAAAATATATAATTAATAATCATAAAGTACACCACAAGTAATTATGAATAAGAGAAATCTTCTAACTTATCAAGCCCTATATTTCTCAACATGTTATCAGATCTTAGGTGCTCAAGTCAAGAAGGGGAATTATAATCAAGAGAAACTCAAGCATCAAGTTTTAAGGATTCTAAAAGGAATTTAGTGAAACCATCAAGTCATCTCAACACATCACAAAGACCCTACTATAATTGAAGCACTTATACGACAAGTTTCTTCCTAGAAAAGCAAGATCAAGGGTGTGATCATTATCTTCAAAAGTTCTAACACGATATCCCTCTTGTTAAAGCAAGGTCACCGTCATTGAATAAATCATGAATTCATCATTGATCTTCATCATCAAGAACATTTATAATCAAAGGTATAAGGTGATATATCTCCTTATACTGCTCTCGAAGAAAACTATCTTCATCAAGGAGGAGTTTTTCTACTATCTATATCATGGTGAAATTCAAGGAGGAAGGAAGTGGAAACAAAATCATTTACAAAAGTAAGTATGTTTATGAATTTATATCGATATATAAAAATGTATTTTTGCAAGGAAATAAAAAAATTGGTTGTGGCTTAAAACTTTCTTGCATGGAAGAAAAGGAGAGATCTGAATCTTATTGAGAATGAAATCATGGATCATATTAAAGGACCAGCAAACCAACCTCCAAAATAAGATACTAAAACATATGCTAAATATATGTAGGGAGAAGTGAGATCCCAGATGATTCTTTTAGAATCCATAAAATACTCTCTCATCCAATATGTATCAAAATTAGAAACTCCAAAAGATATATATATATATATATATATATATATATATATATATAATTGGTAGAATTGTTTTCTCTGTGTACTGCACGAGAAGTAATATTGTTACGGAAAGAAATATACAAGCTAAAGTTGCAAGGTAATATGGAATAACTTCATATTTCATGAATATCTCTGAAATTCAAGATCAATTGCAAGAACTAGGAGAAGGTATGTCTAATAAAGAAATGACAACAATGGTAATAAATTATCTACTAGAAGAATGGGGAAGCTTCACTTTATGTATATATGGGAAGAAATAAGTGACTCCATTCCAATATCTATGGCATCTATGTAATATTGAATAAACCAGGTTGAACGAAAAAAATTGATATAGGATCAAATGAACAAAATCAAGCCTATGCTACCATGCCAAGAAGAAAGGGAAGATTTGGTAAATTTGATCCTCAAAAGAAAAACAAGAACATGGCTAAGGTAAAATTCTATGGATGTCATGAACTTGGGCATTATAAATGAGATGTTTGTAAATATAAGAAGGACACGAGAAATATTGAAGAATCCCATATCGTTGGAAAAATGGAAGAACCTTAGACAAATAAGCCTAAGAAAGAAGAAGTGACAGATCTCTACTACGATTGAGATAATATTCTTCACTATAAAGTATTTTTCTATTATAGAATCATAAGATAGGAAGAATTCTAAATTACATATGATGTATCATATGAAATTGGCATCATGATAGAAGCATTGAAATAAGAGAACTTTTCATAGGAGGATGTATGGAACAAAAATTTATGACAATCATACTATGATAAATATAACTCTTCGAAACCTCACTTAAAATAGAATTCATGAAGGAAAAATAAGTCACCTAGAATAAGGCTCATCATTCATTGATAAATGAGAAAATATCTACCAATGAGAATATGAAATATTCTCTAATGGAATCTTCATTGGAGTATTCACTAATCTAGAAAGGAATCAAATGTTTCATCGGGAATTCTAAATTGTAGAAATCAAGGGAAAATGGTATGATGGCATATTAATGAATTAGGTTAAGGGAATGAAGTTATTTCATTGAAAGGAAAGTTGATACAGGAAGTATATATGACCCAAAGCAAAGTATGAGTTATATATATGCTTACAATGGATGAAGTCATGGAATATGGTTGCAGATAGCATAATTCTGTCTTGAGGATCATGATAAAATGAAAGGAATATCCTCCTATGAAAAGGTTTTCAGAAGGCATGGTTCACACTAAGGTAAAATCAACATAATATGTCCTCATATGAATTAGGAGGTGGTTGGGTATAATTAAGGAACTCTGACTGGAAGCTCTTTGGAATTAAATGTATGAAGAAAAGGAAGGAAGATATCATGATATATGCAACGATGGTAAAAAAAATGAACATCCAGGAAGACAAAGAAGATTTGACTAGGAAATCTCCTAGAACAATATGAATACTCTGATGAAAGTCTAAAAAATATGGAGACCCTTGACAATATATATATATATGTGGGATATATGTCAACACGTATGAAGGATTTTGACACCTACAAATATATTTCATCACAAAGGTAACTTTGATCTAACTTTTCATGTCTTATTTCGAACAATATATGGATGGGATTGTGCAGGGCTACCAAAGGGAAGTAGATGTCTTCAACCGTCGAAAATCATGTGGTAGGATGAAAGTTCCTTGAATAAACATAATATGAAGAAAGAAACATATAATGAGGCAAGCACATATGAAAACTAATGGATCAGTTTCTCATAAAATTGAATCATGACATGACTAGCTCATGAATGAAAGTGATGGATGATCTATGCCCTATGAAGAACTCCCAAAAGATGATGACTCCATAATGGAGATAAAATTCATGACATCAAATAAAAGAGTTATTCAAAGCAGTTGTTTATCCCATCATCTCCACCTAAGGAGTTGTTGTAGCTCCCTCATTAAAAGGGGGTTTGGAAACACGTTTATTACTTGGAACAATACAAGGAAAATACCCTCTAGTGGATGTTTTTGAGGAATCCCTTATATAAATAGTCAAAATTACTATTTGTAGAGGAGGTCAGTGGAGGAGCTTGGCGGGTCGATGTTTTTGCGAATGTTTTTTTGTGGTGCATTTATAATCATAACAGCACAGGTGTGCTTAATATATATGTGATGCACCGGTGCATAGTACAGGCTAAATAACAGTTATAGAGTTATTTAAGTACTACAAAAACAATGGTGCACTTCATAAATATGACGCACCGGGGCATCTAATAAGTGGTTCCTCCCTTACAATGCATAAGTGTGTACAAGTTGATGGTCACTGTGACAGGGTTTTCAAAGAAATGAAGGTGTGTTTTATATAAAGTGAATGAGTGCATACGATCAAATGGCACACTGAGACACTCACTATATAACCTTCCCAGTGCCTCAAATTAATCAAGGGCACCGACCAATTGGTTAATCAAAAAAAAATATTTTCACCATTGCAGTGCTATACTCTTACAATGACGTTGTAGTGCGTTTATGGTGATACTATGCCTCGACAAAGGGTGTTTATTTAATGAAAATATGTGGTTATTTTGGTATAACACGCCTGATACTGGTCGTACATCACCAGTCCAATGCGTTGCATCAATTGAGAGAATCGCACGAGGGTTTTATTTTAAAAAAATATTTTTAGCATTTCGGTGTTATTTACTAACAACGATGACTTGGTGTGGTTTAGGTACAACAATGCATCGACATAGGGATTTTATTAAAATGAAGAAATGTGTGCTCCATAAAAACTGGCTCGGTGCATCTTAGTATCTAGCGCATTGTAAAAGCGTGAGGTTAAAAACATTATTTCCACCAAGTTTGGTGCTATAATCTAACGAAAAAGCCCCAGTGCAGTTAATGTTCCCTAACACACCAACCCATATCTTTTTTAATTTAAATAAGTGTGGTGCACGATTGATACAACCACCTGGTGCGTCTCATACTGGAGCACATCGAAAAAGGTTTAATTTAAAAAAAAATTATTGTCTATAGAATTTTTTTTTACTATTTACAGTGTTGTAGAGCTCTCAAGCACTAGTGTGACCTTTGATTCTTTGAGGCACCCTACCTTCGGTGCTCCCATTGCTCGCATTTCTTCCATCCATTCCTCAGTGTGTGGACTTCAAATTTTGCAAAATTTGTGTGAAAAATTGGTTTTAGTACTCTGTTGGAAACATGTCTCATAGACACGCAAATTTGCAGGTAATGTATATGTTTCTCACCAACTTAAGCTTTAACTGTATTAATTTTGAAAATTGACTTATAATTCATTATTTTTTTGATTTTTTTTCTCCCTACACGGTGCGTTCGAGTTGTTCGTTTTGCATTGTTTATGGTGCTCATGAATTTACAGGCCGCACTGTGAATAGTGTTAATAGAAACCACACCGAGTGGTTAATGTGATAGCCCAATGTGCTACCGACAAAGTGCACCGCAATAAAAATAAAATTGTGTGATGAGTGTCAGTTTCTGGCTGCACTAACAATTTATAATATTTTAAATATAACAATTTATTTTATATTTTGATGTGGGTTAATTTATGGGAACACGCCGGGAATTATGTAAAAATAAACATAACAACATGTTGCATCTATATTATTGGAACACACCTAGTGTGGTGTGTCAGTCAGACCTACCACAGTAGGGCATTTTTTGTTTGGTACCACACTGCCAATGGTAAAATATTGCAAACTGGAGGTCCATTGAGCTATAAAAAATGCCTCGGGGTGGATATGGTTTTTCAACGCACCACCTATAATATGTATTTAATTAATATTTTTTGTTGTCGCGGTGTGTGACTATTTTTATATGCACCATGGATGGTGCGTGATATATATGTACGCACCATTGGCAATGCGTGACTTTTTTTGTGGCATACCAAATGTTTTTTTGTTTGTTTTTTCAATAAAATTTATATTTATATATTTGTGAATGAATTTGTCATTTAATAAAAAAAAATTATGTGTTATGTATGAAGGAGTATGATGTATTTAATATGTAAATCATTCATCGACTTCAATGGAGATGGAGATACAAAAACAAGGGAAAATGGATGACAATTATAACATGATACAATAGTGGGAGGCAAGGGAGAGGGAGAGAATTTTGTACCCTCGCCCTATTACGCCACCCACCTAGTTTATCTTAAGGGAGGTAGGCCTCCTGAAGTTATATGAGGAGGATACAACCCTGAAGGGGCACAATGGCTTATTATTATAGTTGATCTACAGGTGGGATGCGCACCTACATGCTTTCTATGTCTATCCTGACCAGTGGTACCAACCTACTAAGGAGGACATGTATTTTATCATTGGCCTATCTAGGAGAGGGGAGGATTAGTACCATGATGTCCCCTTCGATTATGCAATAGGGATTCAATTGGTGTACTCTCAGAGATACATTAGGGATGACATACTTTCTCCAGTATATTTTCAGGTGTCTAGTGGACAGCTACGGATTGCTTTGTGACAGTTTTGTATAGCCTTAGATAGATTTCATTCTCAGGCACGTGGGAGGTTGACCTTCCATTTTGCTGCAGAGTTGTTTTGTTTAATTTTTAATAGCTTTCGAGAGACAAGGCCTAATTTTTTCTGTCAGCCTCATAGACCGATGATAGAGGTATGGATGAACATGTGCGGAGAGGCGATGCTCAAGAGGGGCCAGTCGGAGTATCTGGCCACGATTTCTAGTGATACACTGGAGCTAATAGCAAATGAGGATGATCACATGTTTGTGATGGTGTCGTGTCCCTACGTGAGGTTGGATTGGCAAGGGTGTATGAAAATCCTCTTCACACAGAATGAATCACGATATTATAGAGGTAATATTAGTGTTTTCTTTAAATTAATATAGTTTCATTTTATTGTCTTAATTAATTAGAATAAAATTTATTCTAACACGTTCGTTAAATTTTTTTATTAAATTGTTTAATGAATTTGTCTAATTATTATTGTGTACTATATATTTTGTAGATATTGGAATGTTCGTTGGGGACATGCCTCCACCCCCACTAGATAATCCTGTAGATGAAGAGGAGATGGCAGAGGCTGCGAAGGGTGAGAGACCTCCTCAGGTGCAGATACCCGCGGCCATGAGGAGTAGGGATGACATTCGATTCAGGATGGAGTTGGGCGACCAACTATGTAGCATATTGGTTGATGAGGGAGTCCTCCTTGTGATAATTAGAGACATCGAGGATCACATGCTCACTGAGCTTTGGAGGGACATGTCACACAATATGATGAGCCTTATGCATTATATCGTAAGAGCTTCAAGGCTACTGGAAGTGAGGAGGGATATGCTCCACAAAACATCTCAGATGATGATCATGAGGGGAGTGATCATTCTAATACTCCACCTCCTCGTCCTTCATCTCGCGGAGATGAGCAGCCAGCATCTAGTCATGAGCAGGCATCTCCTAAGAAGGCACCATCTAAGCAGGCACCTCCAGAGTAGACACCATCTGAGTAAACACCTCCTGAGCAGGCACCATCAGATGAGCAGGCCCCAACTAGTTATAATATTGATGTACCACCAGATATTTGACATTTATATACAGTTCTATTACAGTTGTATATTTTTGACATTATATATATATATATATATATATATATATATATATATACACACACATGGTGCATGTATTTTATGTTCGTGTTGATCTACTTAATTTACATGTTGGTGTTCATCATGATGTGTGTATTGTTAGGTAATGTTATATATTTCCATTTAATGTGCTTGCAGATAGATGTCTATGTTATAGTAGTTATTTGACATGAGATGTATATTTGATGTTTTTGTTGTGATGATGTTATACAATGCTTGTGTTTTGTTAGATGATCATGATCACGATGATTATATGATTTTAGCGAATTTGAATGTGTATTTTAGAATACGATGTTTGTACGATGGTTATCATGATCATGATGTTTATTTTTAATATTAAATCATAATATTTATGACATATTATGTATTGGTAATTGTAAAATTGTAATTATAATTGTATGTATCATGATTCTAATTGTAATTGTATCTAAAATTGTAAAAGTGTAATTGTAATTGTATGTATTATCATGATTCAATTTTATTAAAATTGTAAAATTTGTAAAATTGTAAAATTGTAAATTAATTTTGAAATTTCAACCATAACTACCATAAAATTGATTCGTCGTAAAATTGAAAAAAATATATCGTACATGTTGTTAATTACCATAATTATAAGATTGTAAATTTGTAAATTTGTAAGAATATAAATAATTATAAAATATTCATTGATGAGTACTCATATTTCCAGCTAAGATCCCTCGCATAAGTGGTAAATACAAGTCACATGTGATATTCATATCCTACAGTGATAATTCACGTATACTATAATAATATGCATATCAGGAGGGGATAAGTCGCATTTCAACATAATTATCTGCATATTTTTAAATTACAATTCTGTATGGGATGATTAATCGCATATCCACGATCAATAACTCACATATCAAATGATAAATCATGTATACTATGGTGGGAACTCGCATATTATCTGATAAGAAGCGTATTTAAAGACAATTGGCATATTTTGCACAGTTAACTTACATTTCCAGCAGTGGTACTTTCATATTTTCCAGTGATAATCCTCATATCAGGCTGAATTTAATCGTATAAAAAAGAATATTTTTGATACGCCGCAAGGTAACCCTTGTAAGATCACCCTTAAGCTCCCTGCTAGAACCTCGAAACCCCGCTAGAACTGTGTGGCTCCTAATACGTACTCATGCCTAGACTTTAAAGCCACCTTATAATTACTCTCTCTGCATACTGAAAGAAAATCGAGCACATGCGTTTGCTATATCTACAGGATCAAATTCATGAAATCAACTATCAACATAAAATTGTCAATTGTTAAACTTACAAATATACTCTGGTGCAATTATCCCTTTCCTACATCTTTATACGTCCTTAGGGTTTTGAGTTAGCAAATAGCTCTAATATCTATACCTCCTAGGCATTTTAAGTTAGCACATAAACATTAGATCCATCGAATAAATGCAATAATACATCACATGTATAGAAGCATATACATGAAAACACATCATGAGCCAAAAATAATCACCGTATATATATATATATATAGATATGCTAGCACGAGCCAAAAAAAATAATTCATCAAACATGGGATCATCCTCATAATGGGTGCTTTCCCGGGTACATACATCCAAAAATATCTAGGGTTTAGGGCCACCTTGCACCTACGGTCCCCAACCTCATCTGATGATATGTTGCTAGAGCTAGGATTGGCCATCGCAAGATGGAAAAGGACTAGACGTCACACTCTATCATAAGTCATGAGCATCTCCACCGTCTCCTCTCATAGCATCTTCCAACCCTCTTTGGGAATCTTCTACCCTCACGTGCACGCCCGCATCATCCACCGAGCCTCTACAGCCTCTGCATGCTCTTGAAATATTTCCACCTCAGAATGGGTGGAAGAGCTACCTCCCTCTCTAGAGGGACCACTTATATCCATACGTCGGCACTGTGGTGGTCTCTTAGGGACCTTCTGAACCTTTTCATCTTTCCATCATCAT